>APFE030765530.1:0-14076 GCA_000404065.3 Pinus taeda
GGGGTCTCAGACCCTTTTCTTTTTTACTCCGAACGGAGTTTTATTCCTTGCTTAGGATTACCGCAGTAGCCGAATCTCAGAAATGTCAATGTTTCCAAAAGTCTTGCGAAAATCACGTCCAGGTATAGGAACCCACACACTACTCAGATCTGGATGACGGATCTGATGGATCTAAGAGATCTGAATGGCTAATCTGATAGATCTGAACAACGGAACTGATTGATGTTGAGGATCTGATGGATCTAATAGATCTGAATGCCTGTTCTGATAGATATGAATGACGAAACTGATTGTTGCTACTACGACAAAACCCCACTTAGGAGATTTGATCTAGCAAAGATTATGCTTGATCCGGAGATAGAGAAGGGAACTCTAGTCTCCAGGAGTGTCAGGTGCTAGAGATCACAATATACATAAGGGTTTGATAGTAGTTCTCAACCTAATTTTTCAGGGCACTAACCAAGGAGGATCAACTGTACCCTTAGCCGTACAACCCGACTACCCTATCGTATGTGCGAGTAATCTCTCCAAGTGCTGTTCTTGGTGTAATATAGTAGCAATACAGTCAACAATTTATCTATGGCACGGTTTCAAGGAGCTAGGGGGCTTCTGATATACCCAGAGGGTACTTGAAAGATAGTCTGTGTGCAGTTCTGTCTAATGCGCTACTACTTGAAGGGGTACCCACAGGGGTTACAAGGGAGTCCAACAAGCATGATCACCTCTTGTATTTCCTTCATGCATGCCTCCCCAAATCCACAGGTTTATGCACTCAAC
This sequence comes from Pinus taeda, assembly GCA_000404065.3. Classification (NCBI taxonomy): domain Eukaryota; kingdom Viridiplantae; phylum Streptophyta; class Pinopsida; order Pinales; family Pinaceae; genus Pinus; species Pinus taeda. The sequence goes on from APFE030765530.1 coordinate 778, forward strand.
GACAGATCCCGTGGTTTAAAGACGCCGGAACATGTCTCTAGCCAATTTTTTTTTTTTTGCTAAAAATTGGAGATCCCACTGGCCCTAGAAAGCGCTCTGATACCACTTGTTATAGCTCTGATAAAAAAATATAAGGTAATGGAAATAAACCCAAGAAATAACATGATCTGAATATAGAAATGCTCTGATACCACTTGTTATAGATCTGAACTAAAAATATAAGATAATGCAAATAAACCCAGAAACAATAAGATATAAATAGATAGAAATGCTTCTTTATTGATCAAACCCTTAAGGTAGGGAAACACCAAACATTCACTCCTTAAGGAAGGAGACCACTCCACAAGCCATATGCTTGTTCATACAATATTCCTTGACACCTCTCAATGAAGAGTCTCTAGCCTCTATATAGGCCTCATACATAAAATACCATGGGTCATTACCATGGTTCCCTCAATACCATCTATATAGTACCATTGGCCCATTAGGTTATTACTAACTACTTGTGGTCCCTTACATGATATGGGTTAACCACCTTATTTATTACTATGGCCCATCCCATTATTACATTATTCCCTTGGGTACCTCCCTTTGTACCCCATATTATCCCCCCTAGGTATACTACTCCCTCGCTCTTACTGGTTTCTATGCCTTGCCTCCCACTCTCTCTAGCCGGGACAAACGGAATCTCTTCGGGGTTGTCATTATCCATTTCACTAGGAATGCTAGAGGTTTTGTTATGAAGATGCCTGGATTGATTGCAAAACCATCTTCCTAAAATCCTACTGCTCAAACAAATGAAGCTATCAGATGTAAGGGCCGGGGGAATTACATACCAACTTTCCAAGCTTCGCCTTTCTTTAGCCTTCTACGTCTTCATGCTTCTGCCACCTCCTTTATCGCCAAATTTCATCATCTTCATCTGCATGCACAATGTCTCTTTCCTATTTTCCTTGAGATTTATCTCTTTTTTGCTCCAGACTTTTGTCATTACCGCCAGTTGTCTTGTTTCATTACCGGCACAGATCCCTTCCTTCCTATCTCAAGATGCTACCCTCCTATCCTCTCTGCCATTGTCTTGCATTAATCCCTTCCCTCTCCCAGCTGATCTTACCATAGTAATCCTGGCTCTTTTCTGCCTCTTGTCTTTATTCCTCTGCCTGCCTTCATTTTCTCTATCCTGCCCTTTCCTCTGACATTTCTTTCGGCTCCTCCCCTGTACTCTTGGGAGGTGTACCTCCTCTACCCTGCTCCATCATCCTTCCGATCGCCTGTTCACTCATTACCTGTTCCTCCCATATCCTTTCCTGCATATGTCCTCTTCCTTCTAAGTTCCATCCATCTCTCCTCGATTTCTCTAGATTTTCGCTCATGTTCGTATCTTTTTCAATGAGTTGTTTTATGTGTGCCATTTCCTCTTTTTGATTTAACTCGACCCTGTTTACATCAAGTTGTTGGTCTCCATTCCTACATCCCCAATTCGCTAGGCTGTCTGTTGGTCCATTTCCTCTTCTTCTCACATGGGTTGGTAGTGTGTATGTTATCCTTCTCAGCAATTTGCTTATCTCCTTGACTACCCATGTGGTCCGCCAGCTGTGGCTCATATTTTTTGCTGGTGCTCCGCTCTATAGCTATTTGGCTATGTCTATAACTAGCTTTGAATCTCCTTCTACTTGGAGTTTCTGGTACCCCTCCCTTATGGCTATTTCTATCCCCTTTTCAGCGCATGGAACTCTGCTTCGTTGCTCGTTGTGTTGCCACAGTCCATCGCATATGCCCTTAGCATCCTTCCCCTGTCGGCTCTGAATATTCATCTAATACCTGCCTCCCCTGGATTTCCTTCTACAGCTCCGTCGAAATTTAGTTTTATAAATCCTTGTTGAGGATTCTTATAGTGATTGCTATCCTATACCTCTTTGGCCTGGTGTTTCCTTGCAACCATATTTATCTTGCTTAGTTTTGGTTGCAAATAGTTCAAAATTCGTGTCTCTGTTTGGTCCGCTTTCCAGTTTTCATCGTTCCACTTCTCTATAATTATGGTCTCTCTTATGTTCTGGATGGTTTGGTTCCATATTTCATTCGTTTCTCTACCATTCTCCTTAAAGATCAATTGGTTCATTTCTTTCCATATGTTCCACAGGATGAAGCCTATGGAAAGATTCTAAGCTCTATTCAGGACTGCATTTTGGTAAGGTTTTCTCCTCCAATTTTCTATCATTATTTTCATACTGTTTATGTCTCTGTCACTAATTTCAAAGAGTTACTGGTGTTGTCTCCACAGGTTGCTGCTGACTCGACAGGTGTTACTCAAGTGCTCCATCGTTTCTTCTTATTCCTGGCATAGCACGTAGCATGAGGGGCCTTGCGTCCTCTTCCTTAGTAGTTAGTCCCATGTTAATGCTCGCCCATGGGTCATAATCCAGGTAAACAACGCTATCTTCGACCAGGGTTTAATTTTCCAAATTTTGTCCCATTTTTTTTGTTTTAGGGTTGCTATAATTGCCTGCTTTTAGGTAGTATCCTTCTGCTATTGTGAACATCCCTTTAATTCTTTTTCCCCATCTTATGATGTCCATCCCTTATTTGACCGCTATTCTTCTTGTCGCCATTTCCTTTTCGTAGTTTTCCATTATTCTGTTTATGGTGCTTCTTGCCAATCCTCCTTTTTTTCCATTTTCTCTAATATCCATCCATTTCTGGGAGCCAGTAGTTCTAGACTGTTTCTTCCTTCGTTTGGGTGGTAAACTAGTGAATTTCATGGAGTTGAGGTTGCTGTCGGCGTTTTTCTCTTTGTTTCCATGCCTCCTCCCATAAGTTTGCTTTGTCCCCCTCCCTTATTTCCTAGAAACTATGTTCTCTTATCAGGTCCCTATCCGTTCTTGCCAGGTTCCATATTGCAGAGCTTTTCTTCTCTGATTGGCTTCTCAATTTTTATTTTGGAGATTTGAGCATCTCGTATTTTTTCTCCCATAGCTTTTTCCACAAATATTCTCCTCCTTGTATCCATATCCACCACAATTTTTTCCCCCATTACCTGGTTTAGGATATATGGGTCCTGCACCCCTAGTCCTCCTTCTTTTAATGCTTTACTTAGCCATTTCCAGGATAACAATGCCCATTTTTTAACCTTGATCGTCCCTTGCCATAGGAATTTTTTGAAAATCTCTACCATTTTTTGACATATGGTTTTTGGTATAGCTTGGCTGGTCATTTGATAAACTGGTATGGATTGGAGAACCGATTTGAGGAGGATGATACGGCTTGGGGTGTTCAAAGCCATGAAAGTCCAGTTGTCCATTCACTGAGTTGTATCCCTAGGTATTTAGTGGGAAATTTCCCTACTCTAAATCCCAAGATTCTTTCCAGGAATGATTGGGAGGACATTTGAGTGTTGAAGAAGTAAATTTCCGATTTTTCTTTTCTTATCTCAGTACCTGTTGCTCCTGTAAATTTGCTGAGGATTTCCATTAATTGCTTTGCTTCTTTGAGGGTTTCCTGTCCATACAACATGACAACATCCACAAATTGTTGATGGGTTAGGGGTAGTTCAATTCCCCACAATATAAGTCCCTTCAACTATCCTCTATTCACTTTAGCTTTTATCAGTCTTCCTAGACCTTCAACAACTAGGATGAACAAAAACGAGGATAGTGGGTCACCTTGCCTAAGTCCTTTGGACGAGTTAAAAAGGCTTCTGATGGTGTGCCGTTGAACAAAATTGACATGATTGGCATGGTTATCATGGACATTACCCAATTTATCCATCTGTCATCAAAGCCATATGCTTTGAGGATTTTCTGAAGATATCCCTAGCTTAGCCTGTCATATGCTTTAGCTAAGTCTAGTTTGATCATCATCCCATTGTGCTTTGAGTTCTTCAGTGAATGGATTGCTTCTCGAGCTAGTATAATTCCATCTACAATTTGTCTACCTTTGACAAACCCAATCTGTTCCTGTGAAATAAGCTCTGGTAGTATAGGTTTTAGTCTATTCACCATTATAGTAGCTAGGATTTTGTATATTACATTACAGAGTACTATCAGTTTGAATCCTTGTGGTTCCTCAGCCTTTTCCGTCTTCAGGATCAGAGAGAGGAAAGTAGCATTCAATGCCGGGTGCATTTGTTTTGTGCATTGGGATTCTTCCACTGCACTTACTATATCTTGTCTCATGAAGCTCCATGTGGCTTGGTAGAATTATGAGGTAAATCCATCTAGCCCTGGTGCTTTGTTCTTTGCCATCGCCTTCACAGTCTCTTCTACTTCTGCTTTAGTTATAACCCTTAGGAGTGCCAGGTTCTGTTCTCTGTTCACCCTTTTGGGGATATATTGTCTTATTTTAGCTATATCTTCCTCTCTATTGATTTGCGGTTCGGTCAAGATCCCTTTGAAGTGCTGTACTAGTAGGTTCTTCATTTCCTCTTTCCGAGTTAACCTGTTGCCTTGGATGTCCTTTAGAGAGAATATCCTATTTTGCTGTCTGTGCTGTTTCATAGCCTTATGGAAGAATTTCGTATTTCTCTCCCCCTCTTTCAGCCATTGTAATCTCGATTTTTGTCTCCATAAGATTTCCTCCTGTTTTCTTCTTTCCTCCAACCTGTTTAGTACCAGTCCTTCTTATTCAACTAATTCTTCAGTTCTTCTGTCATCTATGATTTTCTGTTGGATTCTTTTCATTTCTATCTGAAGATTTTCTTAGTATTTTTGAATATTTCCAAATTATTCTCTAATCCACTTCTTTATCCTGCCTTTGAGATATTTTAATCTTAGTTGTAGAGTGTGCACTTTGTTTCTTCCTTCCATTCCAGTCTCATTCTCCTTCCACCAATTTTTCATTTTTCCTATGAAGGTTGGATCTCTCAACCAGAATGCCTCAAACCTGAAGGGTCGATTCTAATTATGTTGGTTCATGGCTATTTCTAATTTTATGGGACAATGATCAGACCCCTAACAAGGTAGGATTGTTGCTTCATAGAAAATGTCCTTCCCTATGAAATGTTATGTTGCAAGGAACCTATCAAGCCTGGAAGCTATTTTCTTGCTTCCTCCTCTATGGTTGTTCCAAGTGTATTTGCCATTTATGGTGCGGATATCTATCATTTTCAGTTCTGTTTGTATGTCCCTAAATATTTCCATTTTCGGTTCTTCTCTTTGCCATCTGCCTTTCTTTTCACCCTTTGAAGTTGTCATATTAAAGTCTCCTACTACCAGCCACAACTTTTCTTTATGCAGGTTACCTAGCTGTTGCAGTTGGAGGAGGAAACTTCCTCTTTCCACTGGTATATGGGGTCCATATACTGCTGAAACTAGGAATCATTCTCTGTGGCCTATTAACCGGAACCTCCCGGTGAGTATCCTTTTCATTCCTATCCAGTAGTGTATTGTGACTTTTGCAGGGTTCCATAATATTTCAATCCCACACTGCCTTTTGTATCTATTGTCATGCATTCGTATTTAGGTTTGATTTTGTTTAAGATTTCCTCCATTTTCCTCCCTGCTATTTTTGTTTCCTGTAACAACATTATTTGGGGTTTTTCTCTTTTTATCATTTTTGCTAGGTATCTCTGTTTTCCTTTACTGTTTAGTCCTCGTATATTCCATGATGTAATTATCATTGGGTGGTTGGGTTTTTCTGATGGAATACTGCCAAGAGCGGAACTACTCTTCCAGTGTTCACTAACATTTCCCCCATAATCTATATCGATACCTGAATATTCCACTTGCCTCTTTTTTTCCTCCTTTTTCTTTAATTTGTTGGTCTTGATTATTATCTTGTTGGATGCCTAGTTGTTCAACCATTTCTGTCTTTCCCTAATCCTGTTTTTCTTGGTATTTTTGGAAGGTTTCTTTTTATAATTTTTTTTTCCTCTTATGGGATGAACCTTTCATCCAAGTGTCTCCATTCATCTAGAATTTTCCTTAGAATTTCTTCTTCTGACTTTGGATCTTCCCCTCTACTGAAATCGATTTCCATTACTTCATTTTCCATTTTCTCCCCTTTTTCCTTTCCTTCCTTTTTTGTTGATTCACTTTGGGCTTTTCTCTTGGTATGTGTTGTGCCTTAGCTTGTGCTACCCTTCTGTCCTTTCTCCTCCTGATAGTCCATTATTCAAATATCCTTATATTCTTCTTCTTCTTGTATAACTTCAAATCTATTTGTATTATTTGGCTTGGTTTGTTGTTCCTTGCTTCCTTCCCTGGCGTTTTCCTTTGTAAGTCTTTTTTTGTTTTTTTATCTCCTGAAACCCTTCCTTATCTTCTTGATTTTTCCTCTGTTGTTTGTTTCTTTGTTCTTCCTCTTATGTGTTAAGTGGGCATTCCTTGAAGAGATGTCCGTATTCATGACATATTCTGCATCTGAAAGGGATATGCTCGTAGTCCAATGTTTGTTGCCATACCTCCTCATGGTATTCTAGCTCGACTGACCTTGGGACAGGGTCGGCTATGTTGCTATAGAAACAAATTCTTGCATATGAAGTGTATCTTCCCTTCTTTGTTGATTCTGCTATTTTAACAAAGATTTCAATGGTGTTTTCTATTCCCCATGGGATCTCTGGATCCCAGAAATCCATTGATAATCCAAACAGTCTTACCCAAACTGGGGCTGCTAAGAATTTTTCTTTATCTCGGTTATAACATTCATCCCAATACCTCATAAAAATCCTGCATTATAGTGGAAATAGGGACCATTTTCAAACACTCTTTCTTTATCTTGTAGGTTTGAGAAAATTACCATAGAGAAGCCTCTTGCTCCTAGCTTTAGCTCTATGCGGCCTCGGGTTGCCATTTTTGCTAGATCCATCTTCCGACGGCCAAACTCCAATAAACTTGCATATTAGTGCATGGTCCTTCATGTAGCTTCTATAGTGCTCCAGTTTATTCATTGGGATAATGAATCTCGGTTTTTTTGCTGCACACGGTAAGCACTTGCCTCTGTTTCCTACCTTCCATCTTGTGCCCAGAACATGTCCCTATTTCTTCGTCTCCTAGGTTATATTGCTGTTGCTCTGTCCTTCCCCTACCGCTGCATCTCTATAGGAGGGGATCTCTCCCTTCCTGTTTTCCTTTGTCATTGCTGTAAGCTCTTGGTTTCAGTGCCACTTCCTGACTACGGTTTGTGGTTTACCAGCGCCACCTACCTCATGGCCGCTTGACTATTAGGGTTGCAGAACTCCAAAAAAACCCTTCCCGACAAACATATCACCTAGACCAAAAAAAAATCCAAGGGAAAAATATTAAACCCAAGAGATAAACATTATAAACCCAAGGTATATAAACCTTAAGATAAATATTGTAATCCCTAAAATAAACATGGTTGACCAAGGTTGATTTTCGTATTGACATAGTCTTTGTCACAATGTGACATTGGACTATATTTGGCCATGATTTATTTTCATCTTGAGACAACCTTTAGGTCAATGCGACATTGGACATTGGTTGGCCATGGTTGTCCATGATTGATTTTCATATTAAGACAATCTTTGTCATAATGCGACATTTGACCATGGTTGATTTTCATATTAAAATAGTCTTTGTCACAATGGGACGTTGGACCATGGTTACGCACAGTTGACCATGATTATAAACCCAAGGTATTATAAACCCAAGGGATTAATATTAAACCCAAGGGATTAATATTATAAACCCAAGGATATAAACCCTAATATATACCTTGGGTTTAAGATATTTATCCCTTGGGTTTAATATTATTCCCTTGGGTTTATAATCCCTTTGGTTTTTAGTATTAATCCCTTAGGTTTATTATTCCCTTGGGTTTATAATATTTATCTTAGTGTTTATATATCTTTTGTTTATAATGATGATCCCTTGGATTTAATATTGTTCTATTGGGTTTATAATACCTTGGGATTTTAGAATTAATCTCGTGGGTTTATAATCATGGTCAACTATGTGCAACCATGGTCCAATGTCACATGTGACAAATATTGTCTCAAAATGAAAACAAACCATGGTAAAACATGGTCAACCATGTTTATTTTAGGGTTTATAGTATTTTTCATAGGGTTTATATACCTAGGGCTTATAATACTAATCCCTTGGTTCCATGGTCCAATGTCGCATTGTGACAAAGATTGTGTCAATATGAAAATCAACCACGGTTAACCATTGTCCAATGTTGCATTGTGAGAAAAGTTGTCTCGATATAAAAATCAATCATGGTCAACCATTGTCCAACATCGCATTGTGACAAATATTTTGTCAATATAAAAATCAATCGTGGGAAACCATGTTCAACTATATTTATCTTAGGGTTTATAATATTATCTTATAATCCATAGATTAGGCTTCAAACAAAGCATATTCGTAGAATAATTCACCCTCGTCAACCATCTGTAAAAAACAAAAGAAAGGTCAACAATAGTGCATCCGTCCTACACAAATATAAAAACTCTGACAAATTAATATTAATAAATATGTTAATTAAAAATAAGTAATTAATTAGTGCAAGGCATTGACTAAAAAATCCATCTCTTTATGAGACCATGAGCTACAATGCTGGTGAGACCAATGATTTATAGACACTTTCATCATTGTCTCTCAAGGTACATACCCACTCGGGTGTTCTCCGAGTATGACCTTCTAGGAATATTCTTATCTTGGATTCTTAGCCCTCAAAGAATACCGGTCCTCTTGCCTACTCTTGTCTTGGATGGCCTACACATCCTCAAAGAGTATTAGATGCTAGATGATTACCCGATCCTCCCATTTTGTCTTCCCAAGTGAAGAAAAGAACGTTTTGTCTATCTTGTGTCTACATTTCCATTCATGGCCTTCATCTAGACTTACGGTTGTTAGTCCTGTTCTAGTGCATGACCCATGAAATGGAAAACACAATTGTTACTCCTTTGTAATCCAGGGTGATCCAAAACTCCATCTTGATCAAGGACGTGTCAGAGATCCCTCTTAACTAGGGACTCTTTCCTTCACCAACAACTTCTTCTTAGTGGGTCCTTCAGCTATTTGATATCCTTCCTTTCTTGATGTCATGAAGCATTTGTTTGAACTTCTTCTAGGTAGGGCACCATCCATCAATCAATTTCCCCCCTGGTTTTTTATGTCGTTTCTTCCTTCAAGGAATGTGGCTTTCATGTCACACATAAGGTTTTCTTGTCATCTTAGCTACTCCTTTGTCATCTTGTCCATGCTTCAGAATATACTTCTCATGGATGCTTCGTTGTACTTGCTTGTTTACATGCTTTGACCTAGTAGCCCATCATGACTTCATCCTGATATTGCTTGAACATTGCTTTTTGTTGGATGGTTTCTTCATCACAACATCTTCGTAGAGTAGAATCAATTATCTGCATCTTTTATATCTCCAAGACCTTGATAGGTGTCAAGGGTCCTTTCTTCCTTTATCAAAGTTGTCTTTCCTTCTTTCAGGAGATATCTTTAAAGTATCTCTTTAGATAGTGATTCTCGGTGATCATGCCGTTCTTCCACATGCTTGATCTCTTTCTTCATTTGCTTCTTATTAGATTAGATAGGTTAACCATCTAATGCTTATTGTGAGAGAATTCCTTCATTGCTTGCTTTATGGACTTGTGAACATTTCTTCTTGCTTTTTAGTCAACAATCTTATACTCCTTATGCGAGCATACTCTTTTGTTGACCTTCATTGCATTGTGGTACATAACTTCGAGCATGTTCTTGGTAAAAGAGATTCTTTCATGCTTGATAGAACTATCCCATGACTCATTAATATACAAATGATAACATGACTTAAACTTTAATGCATACATACCTCATCTTGATTCTCCTTTGATCATACTTTGGTGTGTCCCTTCTTGCTTCATCTTAGCTTGCCTGCATATCATTCTTTCTTGAATCCCATGAATGGGATTCCCAGGGAGACATTTACTTTTGTCTTTGAACCTTCTTTTGAATATTCCATCATAGGATTATAAATATCCTTGCCGTGAAAATGTTTCCTTTATTTTGATGATGAAGGTCTTCTAAGATACTTAATCATGATAAAATTTTATTTCATCATGGATGAGGTTTTATACTAGGTATCCTTCTTCTACAAGAATATCTAGAGCTATATCTGACATGCTACTATATTCTAGAAGATATTCCTACTCATGCATTTTTTTCTTATCATAAATGTTACATCTTCATGAGTATCTAGAACTCTATGTACATCATTCTTCTAGATTCTAGAGGTCATTTCTAGCCATCCAATTTTATTCTATTCCTACATGCTCCTATACTACTCAAAACTTTGAAAGAAGTCTAGAAGTAAAGAGTTTTACCTAGTCAAGTAGAGATCCAGAGGATCTTCCTTCATTTGATTCTTTCCTTATTCTTTCATCTCTTGATTTATGTGAGCTTCTTCCCTCTTTCTTTTGTTGTTGTTGTCCTTCATAAGCTTAGTGCAATTCCTTTTGTAATTTCCATATTCTTGGCATCCAAAGCATTGGATCTTGGACATGTCTTTGTTGTTTGTTCTTCGTGGACCAAATTTACCAAATTTATCCTTTCTCTTGGCCATGTAGAAAATGCTTTCTCTTTTGATCCCACATCTTCCTTTTCCTTAAGTTTAGTTTCCTCTGTTCTACATAGAGACCACATTTCACTGACAGTGGTTGCTTCCTTCTTGGCATATATGCTTGACGTGAAGTTTCCCCACTCCTCAGGTAGAGTATTGAGTACTACAATTGTCATCTCTCTGTCAGACATGACTTCCCCAAGCTCTTGAAGTTGATCTCTCATTTCAAAGGTTTTCATGAAGTAGGGAGTTATTCCTTCCTTTGTTATCTTCATCTTGTATAATTAATTCCTCAGAGATATTACTTATCTGGTTGTGGATACCAAGAATAACTCTACTAGCTTATCATAAATTTCTTTTGATGTCTCAAACTTGGAGACATCAGGAATGAGAGAGTCTTTGATTGATTCTATCAGAATCCTTTGAGCTTTTGTTTCATCCTTATTGTACTTGGCTAAGGCTTGAGTTTGTTCCTTAGCAGGGATAGTGATATTCATTTTGACATGTTCAAGAAGTTAATTCTCCTTGAGAAGTAAATCAATCTTCTTCTTCCATGTAAGAAAGTTATTGGTACCTACCAGTTTATTATTTTCCTTGAAAAAAGACATTGATGTATATTCAGAAGGGGACACGTACTTACTTGATAGTTTTTTAGATGTAATGGATTTGCTTCCTCCTTGAAGACTTGATGGCTTTCCTTCCTAGTATCTTGATGTACTTCAAGTTGCCTTCTCCAAGTGGATTTTCTTTCTGATGAGATCTGCTTGAAGATTTATAGCTTGAGGTAGGTCCTAATTCAATCCTCTCTTCTTTGTAGGTGGCTTTATATAAGGCTCTTCTTCTAGCTTTGTAGACCTTCTTAATGAATGATGGATTGTATACCCTTCTTGATCTTGACGTGATTGAGACTTCTAGGCTTGATGCTTCAACTTTGTAGATGCTTTTCCTTGATGAGTGTTCTTGAGTTTCCCTTTACTTGTTGTGTCACCTTACCTCTAATACCATGTTGAAGAATCTAGGGAAAAGGAGTGCAGTGTGATTCTTCGTTACTTGATAACAATTTGTGGAGTATTTTCACTTTTTCTAGTTAGCTTAATCTTCTTCTTCTTCTTATTAATGCATGTGTGTGTACTTCATCAAACTGCTACCAAAACATAAGAACACGAACACAAGAAGTTGGCTCTCTGCCAAGTCCAAAACCTCTCTTCTCTTGAGAGGAAAACCCTTTAGTGAATTTCTCATATTGAAGGTTCTATTGATCAATGCTAAACCGTAGACCCCTGAAAATAGTATCCTTCAAGAAAAATTCAAGTCCTTCCTTCTTCCTACACCTTATTCTCTGATACTTCTTTCGACACTTTTTTCCCGGACACTTTATTCTCCTTCTTTTGATACTTCTTAATCTTGCTATGATTCTTGTCTAGAGTTAAACATTCCTTCAATAAGTCTTCTAAATGAAGTGTTACTCTTCTATCCTTTGCTCAAGTATATCTTTGACCAACTGAGATCCTTCTTGAGTGTATGATTGTTCTGCTATTCTGCTGCCCTAGTTTCTCGCACATGTGGAGAGTACCCTTAATGTATTAGGGTCTTTCTTCCTTCAGTAGAGAGAGGGGCTCCTTCGCTTCTCTTGAGAGACCTTGTGAGTCTAGTGTCAAACCCAAACAACACAAAAATATAAACTATTTGTCCCTGTTGTCATACCTGCAGATTTCTCCTCCTCTTCCTCATACATGTGATTGTTCTAGCCCTAGAAACATTCCTTTACCTTCGCTATCCCTTCTTCTTTCTTCGCTGCACCTTGTAGACCTTTTTCCTCAGCTTCCTTCGTTCTGCCTCCTCTTCTTTTCTTTGCAGATTTCAGAGCTCAATTGACACTCTGTCTTTGGAGTGGAAAACCTCTATAAATAGAGGACTGTCGCTCCATTTAGGTGACTAGTCCTCTTAATTGTAGGCTAACTTTGAAGGCAGTTTGGTGGCTAATTTGAGCAGACTTAAAATAGTTTCCATGGTGATGTAGCATGCTTGAAGGAGCTTCTTGAACATGCCATTGCATAGGAGTAGACTTGAATTTTCTTGGAGGTTTTCCCTTTGACTTTTAATATATCTTTATACATGGTGTAACATGCCCTTAATGCCTTCAATATTTTCTCTCGACTATTTGACTCACTTATATCATTTTGACATGTGCTAAACCTATTCCAATGAGCAAGAAACTCATTGACATATATTATAAAAATAATATTTCTTTTCTTGAATAAGTGCAAATATCAAAAGTACATTTATGAAGACCGAACCTAGTTACACTTCCTTCAACACACGAGACACCTCTAAAAAAGTCATGTAATTGGGAAAAATGATCAAGGTCCATAATACTTTGTTGACGTAGACACATTTTTACAAAGAAAGATTGTTAATTACTACTAGTTTCATAGACCAAGAAAAGTCCCTTGAAACATGTATATTCTTGAACACATTATTTTTATGGCATTTCCAAACCTGAAATAAAATTTCAATTCTATAGAAACACTAAACAATGTCAAAATATACATTCCAATGTTGGTTTTTTCCTAATAATACTAACCGTCACTTCTAAATGAACAAGATTTAGGATAAATCACCATAACAATTTGTAGACCAAAGCCATATTACTTTGTTGTTTTAGTAAAAATATCCAAACAATTGATTCAATATTTTAGAAATTCCACTACAATACAAACAAATATATTAATTTTCATACCATTATACAAACCATAATTACAATTCACAAATTCGAATTTGAAATTA
>APFE030765537.1:0-29415 GCA_000404065.3 Pinus taeda
AAAAAATCGCTTCGGGAGCGATTTTAAGCTGGCCGGGAGCGGGTCGGCGGAAAAAAATTCCGCGGACCCAAAAAAAACTAAAATTTTATAATTTTTTTGTTTTGTTTTAAAAGGCCCTTTGGGCATAAAATCATTTCATTGTGAATGTTTGAAGTAGTTGAGGAGTTTGAAGAGCAAGAGTTTGGAGCAAGGAGCAATTGCTGAAGAGCGAGGAGCGAGGAGCAAGGAGTGAGGAGCAAGCCTGCAGAGGTAAGTAACTTAACAATTTAGCTAATCTAGCTAGTTTAATTTAGTTAGGTAGTAATTTAGGGAATTTAATTTAGTTTATTGAGTATTAAAATGATGAATTGCAATTAAATTAATAAATTAAGTTAATTAATGCCAATAAATGAAATTAATTTGTAGATTGTTGAATGAAAACCCTACAAACATCAAACACCATGGACCTCACCATATTTCTGGGCATTTTCCTCTTCCTGGTCCCTTTTATGGTTATTATGGTGCTGGAGAGTAGGAAACGAAGGGGCCAAAATGAAGAGGGGGATGAAGAAGCTGGAGAAAGTGGATTTGGTGAAAACCCCGGTGAGAAGCTGGAGGAGGGTGAACATGACTCTCAAAAAACTAAACAAGACCAAACCCCATTGTGGAAATATGTTAACAGGCCTGAAGTAGGGAGAGGGGGTGGAACCACTAAATTTCATTGCCCCAATTGCAACACTGATTACACAGGTTCATACACCCGTGCTAGAAGACCCCTCTGCGGGAAAAGGCCATGGGATGGGGAGAAACAAATAGGAATCAAAACTTGTGCAGCGGTGTCAACAGCGGATAGAGCCAAATACATAAGGGAGGAGGAGGAAGCCCAATACCAATCAAAAAATCAAGGGGTTTCTTTGAACCAAGCTCACAATCACAAAGAACTCCTTCACCATCCTCCCAAGGCAGTGGATATGGAGGCTCAGGGTCATCATCTTTAAGGCGTAGAACCATATCAGATTTCCTTGATGAGGGGTGTAGGAATGATGTGGATTCAAAGGTTTACAGGTTTCTCTATGCATGTGGGATACCATTCAACGTTCTTCGCTCACCTTATTGGCACGAAATGGTTTCGGCCATAAATGATGCCCCTAAAGGATACAAGAGCCCTGGGTATGACAAGGCAAGAACCGTTGTCCTTGATAATGAAAAAGCAAAAATATCACATTCTTTGAATAGAATGACAAGTTCTTGGACTGAGCATGGGTTGCCCATTATATCTGATGGATGGACAAATGTAAAAGGCAAGCCATTGATAAGTGTTCTTGCTGTGTCTATTAATGGTCCAATATTTCTAACTGCACATGATTACTCAGACAAGTTCAAGACCGCCATCAACATTGCAGAAGCATTACTTGAAACAATTGACCGTATTGGGCAATACAATGTCATCCAAGTCATCACTGATAATGCTGCTAATTGTAGGGCAGCGGGAGCAATTATTGAGGACAAATACCCCAATATATTTTGGTCTGGATGTTTGGTTCACACATTGAACCTTCTGTTGCATGATATTGTCAAGAACAAAATGAACAATACCAATGGATTGGTGATTTGTACAAAAAAGGCAAAAAAATGATAAAATTGATTACAAATCATAGCAATACCCATGGCCTTTTCCGCAGTCACTCGAGATTGGAGTTGTTAAAGATTGCGAAGACGAGATTTGGTAGCTATTACCTCAAGCGCCTTTTGAAGGTAAGAGAGTCAATGGCTAGCATGGTATCAAGAAGTCCACATTGGGAGGTATTGAAGGAAAGGGCTACAAATGCAGCTGACAGGGGAGGTTTTGAAATGGTGGAGGAGGCCGCTCTTGATGGCCAATTTTGGACAAGTGTGAGGCAAGTTTTGGATTTCACCAAGCCCATTTATCACATGATTCGGTTTGCAGATACAGACAAACCAGTGATTGGCGAGGTGTATGAGCAGATGGACACCATGTTGGGGCAAATAAAAGATGTTGTTCATAACAGAGATCCCAACTTGTACAAACTGATCCACGATTGTGTGTGTGAACGGTGGAATGACTTAATCTTCCACTACATTGCTTGGCGTATATCCTTACGCCAAATACTACTCTACGTCTTGGTTGGGCCAACCTGCAGCAGGGGGTGGGGTTAGGACCAAACCCCATTTAGATCCAGAGGTAACTAGAGGATATCTGGAAGCATTAGAAAAATTGGTACCTGACAGGGAGGAATGTGCAGCTGTGCGCCTTGAAATAGGCAGATACTTCAGTGGCACTGGTTTGTATGGTAACTTCCATGCAATGGACGATAGAGATAGATTTGATACTCTCACATGGTGGGAACCATATGGCGGGCAGGGACTTTTGCCAAAATTGGCAAAAACAGTTCTTTCACAGGTTGTAAATACTTCTTTTGCAGAGAGGTGTTGGAGCACTTACAACTACATACACAATGTGAAAAGGAACAGACTCAATGAAAACCGAGCAGAAAGCTTGGTTTATGTGCACTACAACTTGAGGTTGTTGAGTCATTACTGTGATCGGGCTAATGAGGATCCCACATATAGAATTTGGGACAATCACCCAGAGGATGACAATTTGGAGGATGGCATTGTACATATTGAAGAACTGGAAGAGGAACTTGTAAGGGATGAAGATGATGCTTCCATGCCACCTCCACCTCCACCTCCACCATCCAGTGGCAGTGCTCGAGGTCCGAGTCTTGTTCCTTTGCTGCCGCCACCCTCATCTACACCCTCACGTGGAGGTTCTAGTTCTGGTCGTCGGTCTGTGCGGGAGGCTCCGAGAAGACCACCACGACCTCCTTATGGGGGAGATTCTCGTGGCAAGGGCCACATGTAGATTTATCATTTACAGTTTACTTGTCTTTTTTAGTTTCTATTGGACTTTAGTTTTCATAACTGTTGAGTTTTTAGTCCTTGACTCTTGACTCTTGACTCTTTCATATCATAATGATATTTTTTGTAAACAATATATCACTGTGACAATGAAAATTGAAGTTTGAAGTTGGGCCTTGGCAATTATAACTCATTGGTAATGATTGTGAATTATGAATATGATGCTTCGTGAAAGACTAAAGTTGTTTCATTTCATTTCATTATTCATGTTTCATTTATAAATTTATAACATTTCATATCATGTTAACAGTTAGAAGTTAGGACTTAGAAATATCTAAGATATTACTTCTTGTAATGGTTAAACTTAGCTTACAAGTACCTGTACAACTTTGGTGATCAATGATGATAAATGCTATTGAATTTCAATTTTAAAAACTTGAAGTTGAAACTTCAAGATTGAATGTGATGAATCATGATTCGTGAGACTCAATATGTTGCAGTTGTAATATGTGTAAAATTACTATCTTCTGGACATGGTTGATGACGATTATAATTTCTAGATGATTGATGTGATATGGTTCAATGATCAATCTATGTTTTTTTATGTTTTTTATGTCTAATTCATCATTCTACATGTTTTTGTTGACATATATGTATCAAAAATTAAAAAATATAAAAAATATATATATTTTTAAAAAATCGCTCCCAGATTCGCTCCCAAACCGGGAGCTTCTGAAAATGGTCGTTCCCGCTCCCGCTTCCGCTCCCGCTCCCCGCTTTCGCTCCCGCTCCCAAGTAACATAGGATCAGACCATGGTGTGTGCTCGTTATGTCCCAGAGTTATGAGTGACGATGGGCACCTACACAGTGACTGACCATTTTTTTGTGGTCAATATTCCGGACACCAACATGGTACTGGGTGTTCAGTGGCTTATCACTCTAGGGAAGGTCACAACAGATTGGAAGGCCTAAGAGATGGAGTGGGATGATGAGAAGACAGGGAGGCATGAGAAGATACGGGGAAAACACACATATCCACCTTAGGTTATTTCGTCTCATCGGATGGAGGCAGTGTTCCCAAAGGGAGACGTAGAGTGGGCAGTGGAGCTACGTGCATCCGAGACAGGGACTATAGGGCAGACAGTGCACCCAGAGATACAGTCTATCCTTGACCGGTATGCCACAGTGTTTGGGGAGATTCCGCCGGGACAGCCACTGGACCGGGGGTTTGAGCACACCATTGAGCTTGAGCAGGGCATACAGGCGGTGATTACTACCCCCTATAGGCATCCCAAGGCCTATCGGGATGAGATTGAGCGGGCCATTCAGGAGTTGCTGGCTCTCGGGCACATTCGGCAGAGCATAAGTCCTTTTGCTTCTTCTGTGGTGTTGGTGAAGAAGAAGGATAGCACATTGAAGATGTGCATTGACTACAGGGCCCTGAACAAGAAGACCCTGAAAAACAGGTACCCCATACCCAGGATCGATGAATTGATGGATGAGTTGAGAGGAGCATGGTTCTTCTCAAAGATTGATTTGAGATCTGGGTACCATCAGATTCGCGTGAGGGAGTAAGACATTCCCAAGACTGCCTTCAGGTGTCACTATGGGCACTTCGAGTTTTTGGTGATGCCATTTGGGCTAACCAACGCCCCAGCTACATTCCAGTCTTGCATGAATCACATCTTCTGCAGTCACTTAAGGAAGTTTGTGTTGGTGTTCTTTGATGATATCCTCATTTACAGCAGGACTTGGGAGGAGCATCTCTAGCATTGAGACAGTATTGCGCATCTTGGAGGAACAACAGTTCTATGCCAAGCTCTCCAAGTGTGAGTTTGGGTTGACGGAGATGTTGTACTTGGGACACATCATAGGGGTGGATGGAGTGAGGGTCCATGAGGAGAAGATCGGGGCCATCAAAGATTGGCCGGAGCCGAGGAACGTGACAGAACTTTGAGGATTCATTGGCATTTGTACTTACTACTGGAAGTTCGTCAAGAGTTTCTCACAGCTTGCTGTACCCTTGACAGACCTGACGAGGAAGGGGGCATTCAGTTGGTCGGATACAATGTAGCGAGCCTTTGACAGGCTCAAGGAGGTTATGAGCAGCTGCCCAGTGCTTGCATTGCCAGATTTTACGCAGTCATTTGTTTTGGAATGTGATGCGTCAGGAGAGGGGATCGGTGCAGTGTTGATGCAGGGAGGTCACCCTATAGCCTTTGAGAGTTGAAAGCTCCTTCTACACGAGAGGTTGTATTCTATATACGACAAGGAGATGCTGGCCATCATGCATGCATTGGCCAAGTTTCGGTAGTATTTAGTGGGTAACAGGTTCAGGGTGAGGACTGATCACAACAGGCTCAGGTTTTTTTTGTAGCAGAAGCAGCTACAAGAGAGGAAGTAGAAGTGGATCAGTAAGATCCAAGCATATGACTTTGACATTGAGTATGTTAAGGGTAAGAACAACATGGTAGCAGATGCCCTTTCACGTAGACCAGCCATGTTGTCTCTTATGAGCTTGGACACAGACTAGAGGGCTCGACTCTTAGTAGAGTACTCCAAGGATAGATTTGCATGTGAGGTTCTGGATGGGCAGGTGGCAGATGACAGGTACAAGGTGGTCGATGAGATAATCTACTACAGGGACCAGATCTTCTTGACTGAGGGATCTTAGCTCAAGAAGAAGATACTTCAGGCATCACATGATTCACCATTGGCCGGCCATCAGGGGTTTACCAAAACCTACAGGGCCATTAGAGAGAGGTTCTCATGGAAGGGCCTCAAGGAGGACGTACTCCAACATGTTCGGGAGTGCGATGTTTGCCAGAGGAACAAGGGGGAGATGAGCCATCCCGCAAGATTATTGCAGCCTCTTCCCATTCCGGAGGGGAAATGGGAGTGTATTTCGATGGACTTCATCACAGGGTTGCCCATGGTGCAAGGCAAGGATTGCGTCTTTGTCGTCGTTGATCGACTGACAAAGTACGCACATTTTTTCGCCATATCCGCACACTACACAGCAGTGCAGGTGGCCGAGCTGTTCTTCAGAGAGGTCTTCTGGCTACATGGTCTTCCTAAGACCATCACCAGTGACAAGGACAGTCATTTCATGGGTGGGTTTTGGCAGGAGCTTTTCCGATTGGTGGGGACGGAGTTGACACCGAGTACCAGTTATCACCTACAGACGGACAGGCAGACAGAGATAGTTAACAAGTGGCTGGAGGGCTACTTGCGTAACTATGTCAGTGGGCAACAGCGAGCATGGCCCCAAGGTAGCAAGATTCATAATGTTTTTCATGTATTATGCCTGAAGAAGGCGTTGGGGCAACATGTGACAGTGACGGATGAGCTACCACCCACAGATGATGAGGGGCATTTGGTGTTGCAGCCAGAGGCTATTATTGATACCAGGGAAAGGCAGTTGCGGAGCAGGATGGTCTGGGATTTCTTGGTGAGGTGGAAGAATTTAGCGGATGAGGATGCCACTTGGGAGAGTGAGAAAATTTTACAGCATCCATCACTTCAGTTGCTTGAGGACAAGCAACATTTTGTCGGGGGAGACTCTAATATTCCTAATTAGCCATGGCTAATTAGAATATTCAATTTTGCTCAATTTTGCCTTCTATAGTTATTTATAAATAAAAAGGTGAGAAAAGGGGGACATAACTCACTTTTAGAATAAATTCACTCCCTAGTAGCACAACGTTGTGACTTAAAAGGGGAGCCAAGGGGGCCAAAGGACCACGTAGAGATGGGGCCCACGCGGACACTTGGAGGGACTGCGCAGATGGAGAGAAGCACGTGGCAAGAGAGGGGCTACGTTGGAGGAGGTGGGCCTTAGGGTTGAGAGAGGTCGACGCTATAAAGGAGAGAGGAGCCTCCTCATTTTGGCATTCGATTATGTGCATTTGAGCTAATCACTTCGACTTAGAGCACGTTGGCTGTTTAGCTTGTCTGCAGCACTATTTAGTGCATTGAGTGTCTCCGTTCGAAGATCTCACCCTTAGCCCCAGGGGACTTCAAGTGCCTACTCGAGCAAGGTAATTTTCAGCAGTCTTTTGTAGGAGGATTGATTTTTGGAGTTGAGGAGGAGTTGAGCATCTTGATGACTGCAGTCTTTTTGGGTAGCAGTTTTGGATTGGGGTTTCGTGGAGGATTTGAGCTAGGAGATTGAGTAGGGATCAGCCCTTGCATATTGGAGGATTTTGGCAGAGTTTCGGGTAGAACCTTGGAGGGTTCTATTTAGTGGCAATGCAGAGCCTTGAGGAATTGCGTGGATCCTCAACGGGTGATTTTCGGGGGTCAGCCATTTTTGAAAAGCTTTCTGGGCTTTTCTGGGTTTATTGAGTAGAGGTTGATTCCAGAGTTTCAACATTTTTGGAGGAGGGGAACAAACCCAAATCCTCATTTGATTTCCACAGCAGCAGTGGCACAGTAGTTCTCCGACAGCTTGGATGCAGAGGCCATTTCCTTACCATTTTGGGTGTATTTCTTCACTTGCCTTGTGCAAGTCGAGGTGCCATCTTTCTAATCACCTCTTGTACTCTATCCATTACTCAGAATAATAAAATGGCTTCGCATTTCTCTCTGCATTTCTTGAGTATCTGCTTGTATTCCGTGTTTACATTATTTTATGTTGCATTACTGTTATTCATATCACTTTGAGCTTCCTAGCGACTGCATCACTTGTGTGTTATTTGGTTGGATTTTACTGGGGTTTGAGGAATATCTCTGGAACGGGATATTACATCCTTCTAGTGTTGCCTTTGATCCTCTCTGCTTGATCATTGGTTTAAATTCCTTAGCAAACCTTGCCCTAGGAAAACCAAACTGACTGATCAACTCTCTGTGTGTTTTCAAGTGAACCCCAAGCCTCCATCTTATAATTTTCCCGTTGAGTCTTCAATGGCCGAGATTAAGTCTCTAATCAACGGCTAAGATTAAAACATGATTTGATCTACCTTCTAGATCATTCTCACACATATTTTTATTAATACCCATTAATATTTTAATTTCCCTAAGTTTAGACTTAGGAACCCCATTAAAAATAATAATTATTTTAATAAAATACAATCTAGGTGGAATTTCACCAAACGGTTTCTGGGTTATTTAGAACTCATGTGCCTTAGCCTCTCCACCAATTTTCAAGGCCAGATCGCTTCTGATGCTACCAAAAACTAACACTCCCTCTTAGCAAGGAAAGTGCTCTAGCAACAATGTTCACTTGCATGCTGCTCTGTTTCTGAAGCACTTCCTTTCTGCACTGTTGTTGCCACCAACACTGTGCTACTGCTGCTACTATACTACTACCCATGACACTGCTATCGTCACTGTTGCACCTGTATGACAACTCCCTCTCAAATGCTATAGCATTCTATTGAAAGGGATTTTCCAACATACCCATTTGTTCCTAAAATTGAACAAACTTTGCTCTTCCTACAGCCTTGGTAAGTATGTCTGCCACCTGATTTCCTGTGGGAGTGTACTCCAACTATACCGCTCCACGCTGAACATAGTCTCTGATAAAGTGACACCTAATATCGATGTGTTTGGAGCGATCATGAAATACTGGATTTTCAGAGAGCTTGATATAACTCTAATTATCACAAAATATCCTTGTTGCTTCCATCCTTCTCCTGAATAGATTTACAAGCAGTTTCCTGAGTCATATAGCTTCACATGTTGCTTTCTAGCTGCCATGTACTCAGCTTCAACATAGCTCAGAGCTACAAACTTCTGCTTCTTATTGCACCAGGAGGTCATCCCAGATCCAATACCGAAGCAATACCCAGTGGTACTTTTCCTGTCTACTGAACTTCCTGCCCAATTTGCATCAGTGAATCCACTCAATTCGATATCATTGCCCTTGGTGTACCTTAATCCAAAATTGATTGTTCCCCGCATATATTTGAGAATGTGCTTCGCTGCTGCCTAGTGCGCTCTTTTTGGTTCCACCATGAACTGACTAAGGGTGTTGATAGCATAACACAAGTCTATCTTGGTGTTGACTAGATACATAAGTGACCCAATGAGTTGTCTGTATAAGGTGGGGTCCACTTCCTTGTCTCCCGAAGCATATATTTTTGTTGAAGTTTCTAAGTTTACTTAGTTAGAAACCCTCCATGCACTTTATCTGATTTATTCTTACCTACTTGTTATTTTCCTTAACAAGTTATTTTCAATGTAAATACTGAAAATAAACACTAGTGCATGCTCAACATATTACAGATCAAAAACTAAAGGAAACAGAAACAATCACATCATATGACACCATTATTTTTGGACTAATGTCCCCGGAAAAACCCAATGTGGGAAAACTCGTGTAGCTATTTGAGGGTTTTCTTATTAATCAATATCAGAGTACAATCGGGGTGCCGAAACTGGCCTACCCAACAGAGAATTTCCTTGGCAGTAATATATCTCAGTTTCTGACAAATCGCCTGGCTGAAACCTCGGATAAACCTTCCAGCAGCTATTTAGCATAAATCTGCCCCAAAAACCCCAACGTTAGCTTCTCTCTGGACTGCGTCAGCCCCTCTCTGCCCAGTGTTGGCCCTGCGTCACCCCAGATGGGTCTGCTTTAGCCCTAGGAGGCCCTTCATCAACCCTCTGGCCCTTTGCGTCAACAATGTTGGCCTCTTTGAGGCTCTGTGCAGCTCCCGGCTGCCTCTGCGTGGCCCTGCGTGAGCCCTGGTTGGCTCTATGTCACTCTCCCCGGCTACTGCGCTGCTCTCCCGACACTATCTCTGCCTCTCTGTCTCTCTATACTCAAATGCCCCTTAGCTGCATCTCCCAATCACTAATTCTATCTCTCTTAGCAAACCCCGCTCTAGAGAATAGAATGACTGATCATTCTGGTGTATTCTCCAAGTGACCCTCAAGCCTCCTCTTATACTTTTCCTGTTGACATATCAACGGCCGAGATTAAGTCCCTAATCAACGGTTAAGATTAGATCTGGCTTGATCCATGTCTTTTGGACCATTCTAACACAGTTTCATATTAATACACATTAATATTTTATTTTCCCTAAGTTTAGACTTAGGGACTGCATTAAAAATATTAATTATTTTAATATCTCTTGAACTGTTTAGAATATTCCCAAACCCTTTCTGGGTATTGGAGATCTTATGTGCCCTAACCTCTCCACCAAATTTTGTGGCTAGAGCACATCCAATGCTACCCCAAATCAACAATTTTATTCCAATTGGTAATCATTGACATAGCCATAGGTCGACAATCCTGCATTATGTATCTTTTTAGAATTTTTTATGCATATCTTCCTTGGCCAAGGAAGATCTGACCATCCTACTGCCAAACTTCCAATCCCAGTAAATAGTGCATTAGCCCCAAATCCTTCATATCAAACTCCTTTTTCAGGTTCTTCTTACAATCCTCTGTGAGTCTGGATGATCCTGTCAAAAATAGATCATCCACATACAATACCAAGATTAACGGCTCACCTTCTACCAACAGATAATAAAGATTGGGTTCAGCATCGCTCTTGATGAATCCCAACTGTTGTAAGTAGCTATCAATTCGACCATACCAAGCTCTAGGTGCTTGTTTTAGCCCATACAAGGCTTTCTCCAACCTGCACACATCAGTTCTCTTTTCATGTGTTTCGAAACCTTCTGGTTGTTCGATATGTACCTCTTCTTCTATCACCCCATTCAAGAACACTGTCTTGACATACATTTGGTGAATCTCCCATCCCATCTGAACTGCAAGGGATATAATGGATCTGATAGAGGTATACGGAGCTATTGGGACAAAGGTTTCCTCATAGTCTATTCCTTCCTTCTGTGCATATCCTTTTGTTGCGACAAACCTAGCCTTGTACTTGTATACGCTGCCATCTGCACCATACTTGATCTTGTAGATCCATCTCGAACCTACAATTGATCTGTTCTTTGGTCTTGGTACAATTTTCCAGACATCATTTGTCATGATAGAATTGTACTCTTCTACCATGGCATCCACCCATACCTGGTGTTGTATGGCTTCTTGAAAACTAGAGGGTTCTTCGACCTGAGCTACCAATGCTTGGTACCTGTTAGGTTGTTTACGCTGCCTTTTGTCGGCTCTAGGAGCTCTAACGAATTCCTCTGCGTCCCTCAGAGTTTGTCGTACTTCTCGGCTAGTTCTTCCACTGGTGGTGGGAGGTTCCATTATTCCTCTTCCTGTTGTTGTACCTGCTGTGACACTCCTGGCTCCTCTTCTCTTGAGGAGATGCTAGTACTGGTTACTGTGCTTGAACCAGACCTTTGTCTTCTTGCCAAATTTGATCCCTGTTGCTGGACTAAAGGAGCATCCTCATCCTATTCTTCAATCACCATCTCACGAGATTTCCTGAAGGCTCTATCTTCCATGAACTTTGCATCCCGTCTTACTACAATCTTCCTACTACTTGGAATGTAGATCCGATACACCTTTGAAGTCTCGTTGTAACCTACTAGATACCAACTTTGATAGTCTGCTCTAACTTGCTCCGCTGCTCTTCTGTAATATGGTAATAAGCTACACTTCCAAATATCCTGGGGTGACTTACTTCTGGCTTCTTTCCTGTGAAAACTCCCTTTGGCGTCTTCTTTGCTAAAGCTCTGTGAGAAGTCTTGTTCTGAATGTGTACAATTGGGTTGCATGCTTCTGCCCATAAAAACTTGGGTAGATTATGATCATATAGCATCACCTTTGCTACTCCAACAATAGTTCTATTCTTCCTTTTTGCAACTCCATTCTGTTTTGGATTATAGGGTGTTGTCCATTCTCTTCAGATCCCTTCTTTTGCACAAAAATCAATGAAGTTCTTATCCATGTATTATCTGCCATTGTCTGAGCTCAATATCTTGATCTTCCTTCCTGTCTTGTTTTCCACTAGAGCCTTAAATGCCTTAAACCAATCAAAGACCTCATCCTTGGTTCTTAAAAAATAGATCCAAGTTTTCCTGGAATGGTCATTTATGAAGGTAACAAAATACTCAGTGCCACTGCTGGCCCTTGTAGACATCGGACCACAAATGTCTGAGTGTATTAACCCCAATACACTCTTAGCTCTTTTGTTGCTTCTGGAATATGCTGCTTTGGCATACTTACCTAGCACACAACCTTTGCATGTGTCATCATGCTTGGTAGTAAGTATTGGAACCCCCGTAACAGTCTCCTTGAGCATCTGTAATGCCCCATGATGTAAGTGACCCATCCACCTATGCCACAACTCATTTAATTCTTTTTCTCCATCGACATTATTGCTTATTAGTGCCATTAGAGACTCGAGTTGCAAATTGTATAATTTGTTGCTTCGAGTTCCAATTTGAACTTCTTTTTCCACTTTGGATGCTTGACATATACTCTATTACCAATGAAGTATACATCATATCCCTTATCTTGCAATTGAGAGACAGAAATCAAATTCATTCCCATACTTGGCATATGCAGTACATTCGTGGCTCGAAGACTATCTCCTGCTGCTATCTGGAATGTAATGGTTATGTTAGTGTCAGTATTTGCATACTACCATTAGTGATCAAAACTCCTCTTTTAATATTCATATTAGGGTCTTGCTCAATTTTTTTTTTCATTCCACCTAGGTCCTCATTCAAAAATTTACTCACCGATGGTAGCCCTAGTCAAAAAACATCACTCTTTCTTAAATTTCATTACTTGCTGGCACATTGTCATACTTTGCTGAATGTACATCAGTGATGAGGTCAAAGTCATCATGTCATCATATCAGTCGTGACACCATCAATTCTGGTCAGTCAAGGTTACCATTAGGTCTTAGGATTTTCAAGGTCCAATAAAACACCATTTCCATTGCATAATATCAGCAAGTATCATAGTGATCAAATAACATCTCTTCACTATCTGAGGATGATTTGTAAACAGAAAATCTTGTTTCAGCATGTAATTTTGATTTTAAATGCCAATTCTTTATATTTTCACTATGTAATTTTATGTTATTCAATTTGTAATAAGTTCACGACTCCCAAGCTACCAACTCAGAGTTCCACATGCCAAGCATCAAAATGTCAAATTCAAATGACAACTAGACTGGAAGAGATTTCCAATGAGCTATTATTATCTCAATTTGGAGTTGAGGAAGACCTCCAAAAGTTTTCTGCAAGAGCACATTGCATTTTTGCACCCCCATTCTGCACTTTTTGACTAGTCTTGGGAGAATTGATTTTTGAGGGGTTATACTTGATCATTTTCAGTGCTTGATAGGTCCATTGTATAGCCAAGAGAAATATCTTTCTAACGAGCTATCATGAGCTCAATTTGGACTTTGGGAAGGCATTCAAAAGTTGATTTGAAGTATGCGTTGTGCGCCTGTTCATTGTGTTGCAAGCCTGTGTTATGCGTTGCGCGGCTAAAAGGAGGGCGCACCTGTTCATTGCGCTGTGCACTCGCCTGCATTGCTCACCAAGCTTCAAAATAGAGCGCCATCACTCTAAACTTTCAGCAAAGCCTTGTTTCATCATCTTGCAAGTGAGTATTTCAAATTTCTTGCCTCCTTGCACTTCTAAACAATGATTTCATGGTGTTTTAATGTTCTATGCAAAATTTGGTGTTTTCTTTGCTATAAACCCTAGTTTCATTCCTAATGTTCAAATATACTTCCTAAGACTTTCACAACCCTTCCTACATATCTAAAAACCCTATCCCTACCCTTACACTACCATTCCCTTTCCCAAAAGCCCTTTACCCCTAAACCCTAAGACCTAGGTAATTCAATTTCCTAGGCTCCCAAATCCCTATACCTGTAATAAAATTCCTATTCCCAAATCCCACAACATTTCTACTCCTTATCACCTCCCTCAATTTGATAATCCCTTCCCCCATCTCCCTAATTTTTTCCATCCCATTCCCCACTCCCTAAACCTACATTTCACTCCCAATTCATCTCCCTAGGGTTTTAGACACCATGGCAGAAGAAGAGAACATAAATTACAGTGAGGAGGAAGATAGATTGGAGGAGGAAGATGGACAACAAAGAATGGCATACACAGGAGGATGACAGAACACTATGCCAAGAGAAACAAGATTGCAAGGTCAAAACTTAAGAAAGGACAATGCAAAAATTGAAACCCTAAAAATGCAAAAGAAGGAAGGGAGGCTTGATATCCTTGTTGAAGCCTCACTCCATGTCTAACCCTCATCATTATTCATCACTCAGCAAATTTTGACAAGTTTTGCTGCATTTTGGAAATTTTGTGCATTTCAAGACAGTTTTGTGACAGCGAGAATGCGAGGCGCGCAACGCGCTTTTGTTTGAGGCACTTTTTGGCCAAATGAAGACCACCAGTAGATGCAAAATGATGAATACATTCCAGAAAACAACTTTTCTAGGCTTGGTTTGCACAACTGGCAGGTGAAAAGGTGAAAAAACACACAAAACATCATTGTTCTACCTCCTTTTTCACCTTGGCACTGCGCGCTGAGCAATATTGGTAGAAACACTTTTTGAAGGGTCAAATCAAGTCCATTCTACAAACTAAAGACATATATGGAAAGTAGACAGGATAAGCTTTCCAATGAGCTATCCTGCACTCAATTTGGACACCGGGAAGGTACTCAAAACTTGGCTGCAACATGGAGGGCACGCCTGGCACAAAAATGGCACATTTGACAAATGTCTGATATTTTTCAAATTTTCACTGCATTTTTTACTTTTGTCTTGGGAAATCATGAAATGATGATTTCACTTATGTAATTGATGAAGTAAATGTAATTATCATGTTTTTACTGTTACCTAGGGTAAATAGTAAATACATTAGGTAAATGGACTCAATGAGGTGTAATGAATCAGTTTCATTGTAATTAGGGATGAGTCACTTTGACCACCCTATACTCTAGCTATTAGTTCAAATTTTTGTGGATCTTTTCCTCAACTGAGGGATTCGACCCCCGAGGATGGGAGAGGTTATTTGAGGTCTATATCTTGTACTTTTTGACTCATTACACAGGGGGAATCAGTCGGATGTTGGCATATTGATCAGAGACTATTGTAATCATTTTGGCAAGAATTTAATAAAGTGTTGCAACTATTTCTTTGGGATACTTGTTGTATGGTTGTCTAGCATTGTTTTTTCTTCAGTTTCATTTGTATGAATGTATTGTTGGTCCATATTCCATTTCATGTCTATTGTATGATCTCTTTCAAGTTGATAAACATAATTCATCTCACATGCTCTGTTTTGGGGAAGTTTTCATTTTTTTTCAGATTAGGAAGGATTCATCTTTCACGCTCTTCATGGCTCCTCACCTGTCTGAATCATCCCATCCCAAGAAACCCTAATGTGCTGGCCTATCTACCTACCTTGCCCCATTGAATGGACTGTAACCCTAATCTTATTTGCCCTGACCTATCCTCTTTGACCTAATATCCTCATCCAGCAAAAACCCAATCAATCAAATCAAAACAACCTCTGCACTCATAACTAGCCTAAAACACTAATTCATCCAGCCCTCTTGGCTGTGATTTTGTGGAGAGAGCCCTCTCTGGCTTGGTAGGGCTAGATACCAAGTCAAAAGGTTGGTCTGTGGTTTCCTCAGCGGGACTCTTCTTCGGCCTTGGAGATCCGGAGGAGTGATAACAGGTTATTTTTCCTACTGGGGTGCATTTCGTCCTGTTACCCATTGTGATTTGGAAGTTCATCTTTTCCTCCTGATAGCTCGAGAAATATTCTCATTCTCTAGTCATATGAGCTGAAGCCCTGCTATAAATGTACCAATCCTCGGCTGATACAGAACTTGATAAGCAAGCAAACTCCTCTTCCAACCTGAAAGCTAATTCAGAAATATTTTGATCCCTACTGTTCTCCATGCCCTTTTTCTTTGCTTCCATCTTGCCTGAACCTCGCTCGGATACCATGTGAAAATTTGTTGCGATAATTGATTTATTTCTCCTACTTATTTATAATAAGTTATTCACCAAAGCTTCAGTAAGTACCAAAATAAATTCAGTTGCAGACTTCACAAATTAGGAACTGAAAATTAAGAGGCAAGAGAAACATCAGCATATGAACAATCAAATTGACGCACTTGTTTTTGGGCAATCGTCCCCAGAAAAACCCAATGTGGGAAAACCGGTGCAACAAATCTGAGGATTCTTATTATTGGCAGTAAATATTTGAATACAATTTGGATGTCGTAGAGAAAAACGACAATCCACTCAGAGAAGATAACTGAGAATTCCCTCAACACCGATTCTGGAGATTTTGCTCTGTCCCCAGCCCACTGTGCAACCCCTGTGTGAGCCTACACAGGCTTTGTGTGATTTCTGCGTGGAGGCTCCCTCTGACTGCATCAACCTGGACTGTTGCTGCTTCTGCTATTGAGAAATCTAGATTTCTCTTGCCAATCATCTAATGTGATTCCCAACATTGAACTATGCTAATACCCAGCACTTTTGCGTCAACCTCCTCCAGATTTTGCGCTAGCCCTCTGCGTCAATCTCCTTCAGCTGTTGCGCTATCTATTCTTGGACCAACGCTGACTCTAGTATCCCTCTCTATGTACACTGGAACTAGAAATCACTTCCTTCCAGTGCTGCCTTTGATCCTCTTTGCTTGATGACTAGTTCGAATTCCTTAGCAAACCTTGCCCTAGGAAAATCGGACTGATTGATCAACTCTTTGTGTGTCTTCAAGTGAACCCCAAGCCTCCATCTTATACTTTTCCTGTTGAGTCTTCAATGGTTGAGATTAACTCTCTAATTAACAGCTAAGATTGAAACATGACTTGATCTGCCTTCTAAATCATTCTCACCCATATTTTGATTAATACCCATTAATATTTTAATTTCCTTGAGTTTAGACTTAGGAACACCATTAAAAATATTAATTATTTTAATAATATACAATCCGAGTGGAATTTAACCAAACGGTTTCTGCGTTCTTTAGAACTCATGTGCCTTAGCCTCTCCACCAATTTTCAAGGCCAGAGCACTTCTGATGCTACCAAAAACTAACATTGACCAGCGGGATCAAGAGGCTCATTTTAGGGAGCTAACTCAATTTCACCAAACAGGCAACCCAAAGTAGTACATCTCAGAGTTTTTGAGAGTTTCAGTGATGGTGCTGGACCTATCAGATGCTTGGAGGATATACATCTTCATAGAGGGCTTACTCGAGCCCCCCCTTGGACTGGTGAAGTCACGCAGACCCTCCACGCTGCAGGAAGCAGTTGTGTGCACCAGAGATTTGCAGGGGGCCATCCCCAAGACACGAGCACCCTTTCCTGCACGGACCCCTTTTCCTCAGAAGGGGCATGACACTAGACCCCCACCTCAAAGAACCACCCAGGGATGGGGACAACTGGATGATGAGACATGAAAGGACCTCGGGAGGAGGAAGTTGTGCTTTACTTGTCGAGAGCCCTGGGCACCAGGTCATCGGTGCACTGCTGGCAAAGCAAATTACATTGAGGTCTTTTCAGGTAGTGACGAAGAGGTGGAGTAGGAGTTTGGTATGGGAAACAGTGAGAGTTCGACAGAGAGGGGACCACCACCACCACCTCCACAAGGAGGGGCATCCTTTGCCCCATGCGGAGGAGTCCTTGCTTCTTTATGCGGGGTCCCCAAATTTTTTACATTAAGGATCAGAGGCACTATACAGGGGCAGCAGGTGTCGATCTTAGTTGACAGTGGGGCTACCCACAACTTCATAGATGTCGAGTTGGTTCAGAAGAGGGGCCTCACCACAACCGAGTTTGAGGGATTTTCATTCTTGGTACCAGGTGACTGTACCATGCAATGCACTCGGTATGTGCTCGCTTTGACAGTAGTTATGGGGAACTACTCTATGACGAACCATTTCTTTGTGGTCGATGTACTAGACACCGACGTGGTGACGGGTGTCTAGTGGTCGTACTCCCTTGGGCGAGTTACTACTGATTGGAAGAAACTGGAGATGGAGTTCACCGGCTGGCAAATCGGTGGTCCTTAGAGGCATGCATTCATACCCACCCCAGACAGTCTCAGCCCGTGTGGAAAAAGTCTGCAAAAAATCGGGATTAAATCCTAAAATTGCAATTTTTTCATCAAAACGAAATAATCCTCCGACTTTTTGCAGACTTTTTCAGAAATGAAAAAATCATGATTTATTCGTTTTATGCTCGATTTTTTTGGGAGTCGACCCAAAAAGTCAGCCGTCCTCCCAGGGCGCAAATAAAGAGGCTAAAAAGGCTGAAAATGATATCATGTTCTTCTGTTTTTTCTCCCATTTGGCATTGTGGAGATTCATAATTGTTTGCCATTGCCCTAGAGGAGAATATTTGTGAGTTTTGTGGTGGGGATTTGGAGATTTGTCCACTACTCAACGTGAGAAATTCAAAGTGTCGAATTGCTGCTGCTAGGTATGTATTTTAATTTCTCTCTTAGTTTTTTTTACACAAATGGCTTCTTAAATCTTTCTATACTTCTCTAAAATTCTATTTGTTTGTTTATATCTTATTTTTGCTTAGAATTTTGAAAGGGAAACATTGTTTAGAATCTAGATTGAAGCAAAACTTCAACTTTCAAGAATAAAATGACAAAAATTCAAACCCTTGTTTATTGAATCTAAGTGTTTTCAAGTGACTGAGAAGAGGCATTTAAAATCTAATTTTAGCTATTGCATTTGTGTTTGCTTCTTATGTGATGGGAAATTTTTAATTTGTTTCAAAAAAAAATTGTGCCCAGGTTTAAATTCAAGTTCAAAGTTTAAAACAAAATTCCAAGGCTTTTGGACGCTATGTAGGAATATGGTGAACTTGATACTATACACGAACCTGGGGGGATCAATAGAATGTATTTGACTTTCAAGTTGTGTGGCAAGCCCATGTTAAGAGGTATCAACATATTAAAATTCCATTTGGGGCAAATTTCGGGGAAAAATGTTGACCTTTGCCCAAATACAACTCCGAAAATCATCTGACGGGCCATTCAATCATTGATGGATAAAGAGGAGGGAAAAGACACCAGGGCAGCACTAAAATTCCAACTTGTAGGGGCCTCAAGAGTAGGGGGAATTGAGAGTGGCAGTTCTTTTTCAGCATCATCTTCCTGACCCATATGTCCTAACCCCTCATCTATCTCATCCTTTTTTGTTCCTAGAACCACACCTGGTGCACTGCCTGGCATCAAATCAGCACTTAAAAAAAAATCAAATCAGCACTTAAAAAAAAGTAAAAGGCAGAAGCTGACAGGTTGGTTAGTAAGTGTCTTCTATGGAGTGATGTTCCTTTCAACATTGCCAAGACAAACCCATTCTACCGGCCTATGTTTGATGTTGTTGTTGTCGTTGGCTTGGGATACAAAGCCCCCACCTTTGTAGAATTGAGAGGGCCTCTTCTTCAAGATGAAAAGACTGATTGCACTTCTAGATTGGAGGAGTTTAGGGCATCATGGGATCAAACTGGATGCATTGTCATGTCAGATGGTTGGACTGACCATTAACGTCTTAGTTAGTTGTCCCAAGGGGACAATGTTTATGAAATATATTGATGCATCTGCACACATTAAAGATGCACGTACATTATGTGAGTTGTTGGATCTCTTCATTCAGGAAGTAAGCCCAAGCAATGTTGTCCAAGTCATAACGGACAACGCTGCAAATTATGTTGCAGCTGGCAAATTGCTTATGGAGAGGTATCCTAACTTGTTTTGGACACCTTGTGCTGCTCATTACATTGACTTGATGTTGGAGGATATAGGTAAGATTCCTATTGTGAGGGATATTGTTGAATTAGCCAGGAGCATAACAAAATTTATATATAATCATGCATCTGTGCTTAGCTTGATAAGAAAATTCACCAAAAACAAAGAGTTGGTGCGTCTTGCCATTACACGATTTGCCACTACTTTCATATCTCTTCAGTCCCTGTTGAATTCTATGTGGGATTTGAAAAGCATGTTTCTTTCATCGAATTAGTGTGCTTTATCTATTATAGCCACAATCCAAAGGGAGAGGGCATATGCAGACTAGTTTCATATGATCAGAGCTTTTGGGCAGGAGTAGAGGAGGTGTGTGCCATTTCAGAACCTTCGGTAAGGGTCCTTCAGTTGGTTGATGGAGACAAGCCCGCAATGGGCTACTTGTATGAGGCCATGGATAGGGCCAAAGAAGCCATTTGTGCTTATTATGAAGATAAGGGAGACGAGGGGTTAGAGAAACAACAGGTCATATGGAGAGTGATTGATGAGCGATGGAACAATACCCTCCATCGCCCCATTCATGCTGCAGGTATCTACCTCAGCCCCACATTTGCTTACGCCCGTGGTTTCAGATTTGATGCCGAGGTGATGGATGGATTCTTCACTTGTGTCGAGAGTATGTTGTCATCTGAGCAAGAACGTGAAGATATTTCTAAAGAAATGGAGGTATATAGGATGGGAGGTGGCACATTTGGTTTTACCATGGCTATTAAGAATAGGATGACCAAAATGCTAGGTAAGCTTCAGTTTGTTTCAAACTTTCAAGTTTAGAGTTTCAATGTTTTTTTATGTTTCTCATTTTTCTTTTAACTTGTAGATGCTTGGTGGACAAGCTATGGAGGCTGATGAGGATGATGAGGAGGAGGTGACACCATCTAGAATGGGCAGCAACAACATAGGACAGAGGTCACCTCTTCCATCGACTTCTAGAGGACGACTGACTCCACTTGTATTTCCAAGGGTTGGGCCTTCATCCTCTAGAGGAAAAGGAAAAGCCATTCCCTATTCCCATAAAAGGGGAAGAGGATCTCAGTGACTAATTACTTTATGACTTTTAGATGACTCATGATATACATTTATTCTATTTTTTGTTGATATTTTGACTCTTGAGAGTTGAGACTCAGACAAGACTCCAGATTCAGGAGTTGATTCACTATTTTGATATGTGATGTAGCACTAGACTTCATATACATATTATATATTAGCTTTCTTTACATGTTTATGTGGAAATGCATTTATTTGATGTTGTTGATACTCTAGATGTTAAATAAATAAAAAATAAAATGAATATTTTTTTGTTTTTTAATTTTGCCAATTTTTTCAAAGTACTCCCGACTTTAACGAGTTTTTCAACTTTTGGACCCTTTTCGAATTAATCTTGACTTCGACTTTTTCCACATTGGTCTCAGCGCATAGGATGGAGGTAGATCTGCGACATGGGGACATAGCATGGGTAGTGGAGTTGAGGGTTTCAGAGGTTGGAGGGCAGGCCTAGCCACCACCTCCAGACATACAGACCTTGTTGGATAGGTACTCAGTGGTATTTGGAGATATCCCACCAGGGAAACCACCAGATAAGGGATTCAAGCACACCATCAAGTTGGAGCTGGGTGTACATGTGGCGATCAATACCCCTTATAGGCATCCTAAGGCCTATAAGGATGAGATTGAGAGGGCCATCAAGGAACTATTGGCATTGGGCCATATCAAGCCGAGTTCCAGTCCTTTTGCTTCTTCAGTGGTGTTGGTGAAGAAGAAGGATGGAATTTTGCGCATGTGCATTGACTACCATGCCCTCAATAGGAAGACACTGAAAACCGATACCCAATTCCCCACATCGATGAGTTGATGGATGAGCTTAGAGGAGCCAAATACTTTTCTAAGATAGATCTACCTTCGGGACACCACTAGATCAGGGTGAGGGATCAGGACATCCCCAAGACAACTTTTTGGTGCCCCTATGGCACTTTGAGTTCTTGGTCATGCCATTAGGGTTGACCAACGCCCCGACTACCTTTCAATCTTGTATGAACCATGTGTTCTGGAGGCAGTTGATGAGGTTTGTGTTGGTTTTCTTCGACGACATCTTGATTTACAATAGGACTTGGGAGGAGCATCTCCAACACTTGGAGGAGGTGTTGCGTATTTTGGAGGAGCAGTAGTTCTATGCCAAGCTGTCCAAGTGTGAGTTTGGCCTGACCAAGATGCTCTACTTGGGGCATATCATTGGCGCAGATGGGGTGAAGGTCCATGAGGAGAAGGTACGAGCTATCCGTGATTGGACAGTACCCAGAGATGTGACAATTTTGAGGGGCTTATTGGGCATCTGCACCTATTATCAGAAGTTCGTGAAGGGATTTTTGCAGTTGGTAGCTCCACTCACAGATTTGACCAAGAGAGGGGCTTTCGCATGGACAGATGCAGCATATGCCGCTTTTGACTGCCTCAAGGAGGTGATGAGTAGTTGTCTAGTTTTGGCACTTCCAGACTTCTCCCAGCCCTTCACCATGGAGTGTGATGCATCTAGGGAGGGAGTCAGAGCAGTACTATCCCAGGATGGGCACCCCTTTGCTTTCGAGAGTCGGAAGCTCTTACCCCATGAGAGGTCATATTCTATATATGACAAGGAGACGCTGTCCATTATGCATGCCTTGGCCGAGTTTCGACAGTATTTGGTGGGAACAAGTTTCAGGTGAAGACTGATCACAACAATCTTCGTCACTTCATGGGGCAGCAGGGCCTCAACGATAGACAACAGAGATGGGTCAGCAAGGTACATGCCTATGATTTCGACATAGAGTATGTGCGGGGGAAACACAACGTGGTGGCTGATGCCCGATCCCGGAGACCTGAAGACCCATAGGACTATCACTTATGAGCATCTGCCATGATTGGAAGGCCCAGTTATTGGTGGAGTATTATAAGGACAGGAGGTAATGCGAGATTCTGGAGGGTACCCGCGCAGATGAGTGCTACTAGGTGATGGACGAGGTCATCTACTATAAGGGGCACATATTTCTGGTTCCCAACTCGCAGTTGCGAAAGACAATGCTCCAGGCAGCACATGACTCACCATTGTCAGGGCACCAGGGGTTCAGGAAAATGTACATGGCAGTCAAGGAGCGCTTCACATGGAAGGGCCTTAAGGGGGACATCTTGAGGCACATATAGGAGTGTGAGGCATGTCAGAGGAACAAAGGGGAGCTGATTCATCCTACAGGATTACTACAGCCTCTCCCCATCCCCGAGGGGAAATGGGAGAGTATTTCCATTGACTTAATCACGGGGCTTCCCACAATACAAGGCAAGGATTTCATTTATGTAGTGGTCGACCGGTTGACCAAGTATGCCCACTTTTTCGCCATCCCTACCAGTTATTCAGCTTCATAGGTTGCATAGTTGTTCTTTAGGGAGATCTTCTGGTTACACAGGCTTCCTAAGCACATCGTGGGTGACAGGGATAACAGGTTTATGGGAGGCTTCTAGCAGGAGCTCTTCAGGTTGGTTGGTACTGATCTCACCCCTAGCACGAGTTACCACCCCCAAACAGATGGCCAGACCGAGTGAGTTAATCAATGGTTGGAGGGGTACCTGAGGAACTACGTGACTGGGTAGTAGAGGGCTTGGATTTGGTGGCTGCATTTGGGCGAGTATTTCTACAACACCACCCATCACATATCCATCGGTATGACTCCTTTCTATGCCTTGTATGGTTATGATGCATTATCTTTTGCTGACATTGTTTTTGGAGATAGTCGGGCCCCAAAGGCTAAAGATTGGATCCAAGAGAGCCAAGACATCCTCAAGGCTCTCAAGGATAACTTAGTGACAAAGCAGAACCAATAGAAGGTGTATGCATATTGACATCGAATCTAGACACATTTCGAGGAGGGGGATTTGGTGTACCTCTGGTTACAACTGTATAGGCAGTCCACACTGAAGCAGAAGGGGGCCGAGACGCTACAACCCCATTTCTATGGGCCATACAAGGTAGTCAGGCAAGTTGGGGAGGTGGCCTACGAACTGGAGCT
This sequence comes from Pinus taeda, assembly GCA_000404065.3. Classification (NCBI taxonomy): domain Eukaryota; kingdom Viridiplantae; phylum Streptophyta; class Pinopsida; order Pinales; family Pinaceae; genus Pinus; species Pinus taeda. The sequence continues at coordinate 23,591 of APFE030765537.1, forward strand.
GCCTCTGAGGAGCAGGATTCACAATATATTCCATGTCTCATGCTTAAAAAAGGTGTTGGGACAACAGGTGACAACAATAGTAGAGTTACCTCCGTTGGATGATGAGGGCCATCTGGTTTTGGAGCCTGAGGCCATTTTGGAGAGGCGGGAGAGGAAGCTGAGGAGCAGAACCATCAGGGAGTTCTTGGTACGCTGGAAGATCTTGTCGGATGAGGATGCCACTTGGGAGGGTGAGCACATTCTGGAGCACCCAGCTCTAAAATTACTTAAGGGCAAGCAACATTTGGGAGGGGAGGACTATCATGTCCCTTCCCAAAAGAATTTGTAACAGATTTGGTCTCTCCACAATTTTGTACAAATTTTGCTAAGGAAAAAGTTCTCAAGCAGTTTCAACTTAGGAACTTAGGAGAAATATGACCAAATTATTTTGCTAGTGGAAGGTGGGGGCCACCCACATGGGAAAGTGTATTGGGCAATTCAAATTGCCTTGGAGGGAATTCGTATGGTTGTTGGAGTGGCCCACATGAGGCAAAGGGAGGCCCACAAAGTCATAAGGAGGAAGAGCTCCTCACTTGGGGATAATTCATTCTTGCATATTGAAAATCACTTGACTGTTTGCTTGAGTTGCTTAGCTGAGTCAACAAGCTGCTTAGCCATGAATCTCTCAAGTGAGAGATTCAACCTTACCTTTGGGGGACTTCGAGTGCCACCCTAGGAAGGTAGTTTCATAGCATCTTGAGGAGCACTAGGGAGTATCCATAGCCAACACATTCAACCACCATCCAGTAGTGCGTATTTTTGGGCCAACAGAGAAGGGAACATGCAGTTGTGGACAGAGCTTCATTGGGCCAGCACTAGCTGGAGGAACCAGGAGAGTTGAAGGACATTATGAGATCAACACTTGGGAGGAGTTTTGGAGCAGGTGGGTGCAGCGAATAGGCAGTTTGAAACCCAGCCTTCGAGGACAGTGCAGAGGGCCAGTCTGGGCATCACGTTGGTCTAGAGAGAAAGAGCCACAGCACCAAAATCACAGTTGGGGAGGAAGGAAATTCATAGGAGGTCTCATCCTAGTGATTTGGAGTAGTTTTGGAGAGCTTTCCCAGCTTCATTCAGGCAGGTTGAGTTTTCCAGTTTCAGCAGAGGACAATCTCCTTGTGTTGATTTGGGGTAGCATTGGATGTGCTCTACCCACGAAAATTGGTGGAGAGGCTAAAGCACATGAAATCTCCAATACCCATAAATGGTTTGGGCAGATTCTAAACTGTTTGGGAGATATTAAAATAATTAATATTTTTAATGGAGTCCCTAAGTCTAAACTTAGGGAAAAAATAAAATTTAATGTGAATTAATTAAAACTGTGTTAGAATGGTCCAAAAGTCATGGATCAAGCCACATCTAAATCTTAGCCATTGATTAGGGGGACTAATCTCGGCCGTTGATTTGTCAACGAGAAAAGTATAAGAGGAGGCTTGAGGGTCACTTGGAGAACACACCAAGAGATCAAGATTTTGACTTTCTGGAGTTGGGTTTGCTGAGAAAGTTGAGAGAGTGATCAGAGTTGCAGCTGAGGGGCAGTGAATACAAAAGCAGAGAGGCAGAGATAACACTGGGTGGATCAGCGCAGTAGCCGGAGAGAGGGATGCAGAACCAGCCAAGGGTTCACGCAGAGTCATCCAGGGCTCATGTAGAGGCAACCAGGAGTTGCGCAGTGCCTCAGAGGGCCAGCGTGAGTGACACAGAGGGCCAAAAGATTGACGCAGTGCCTCTAGAGGCTGACGCAGGCCAAGGCAGTGTGGCGTTGGGCTAACATTGGGCCAGAGAGAGCTGATGCAGTCCCTAGACGCTGATGTTGGGGTTTCGTGGGGCAGATTGGAGCTATGACGCTGTTGGAGTGATTATCCAGGATTTCAGCAAGAATATCTGCTTTCGAGTAGAGAGGTACTATTGCTGAGATTTTTCTCTTTTGGGTGAGCCAAATTTGGCACCCAGATTGTATTCTGAAACTGCTTAATAAATAAAACCCTCAGATAGCTGCACTGTTTTTCCCGCATTGGGTTTTGCCGTGTACATTAGTCCAAAAACAATGGTGTCGCTTGTGTGCTTGTTTCTGTTTCCTTAAGTTGATGATCTGTAATGTGTTGAGCATGTACTTGTAGTTATTTCCAACATTTACATGGTAAATAACTTGTTAATTAATAGAACAAGTAGGTAGGAATAAATCAGTAAAGTACATGAAGGGTTAAACTTAGAAATTCCAACACCTTGGGGGTCGAATTTCAGAAGTCTGAACTAGGCCAAACCCTTCCTGGGTTTTGGTGGGTTTTTGTTGAGGATCTGGGAGCTGAAGTTTTATAATTTTCTGAGCATGGGAAGTAGTGATTTCAGCCATTTTGTTCTAGTAGAGAGCGCAGTTTCTAACTTTCTGTGCAACGCAGATCAGTTCTAGTGCAGCAGTTGGGAAACCTTTAGATCAACATTTTCTCACCTGGGTTTTGTCACGCTTGTCCTTAGAGACAAGCCCAGGTGCACCATTCCATTCACCGTTGTATTTTCCCTTGATGATTTAATAAAATGGCTGAACAGTTCTCTATTTCTAGCGTTTTCATGGGTGTCTGATGTGTATTTCGCATTTCTGATTGCTGGATTGTTTGCTTGTTTTTTTTATCACTTAATTTCCTATTTAGGAACATTAAATTTAGCCTACTTTTGTAGTATTCCTCGAGCTTCATTGTCTAGGACTTTTAGGGCTAGAGACAGAACAAACCCTAGAGTATAATGTCTTCTTCTCCAATGTTTCTCTTTCACCATAGCTTTGAAACCATTTTGATTTTTTATAGGTATTCTAAACTGATAATTACATTTTATGATTTCTTAGGTTAATCTTTTCTTGCATTCATATTCATCATAAAGTAATTACATAGAAGATCTCAACAATAGAAATAAAATGGAAGTAGGATCTGTAGCCACACAATCTAGTAGGGGTCCTAAGAGAGGTACCTAAGGGATAACTACTAGACCAAATGACAACAATGGAACAAAGACCCATTTTCACCTTGGTTAGTGTCCCCTTCTCTTTATGGACTTTCTCTGATGGGAGGAGTCCCTATATAAGGGAAATCACCAATAATGATAGGAATAATGAAAAGGTATGATGTGATGTCCAAGGCCCATTCAAAGGAGAGGCTCAAATAAGGTCTCAAATGCTTCAAGAGAAGCCAAGGGCTCTCCAAGAAATCTCTATGATGAAGACCAAGACCCAGGGTTAAGGATATTCAATAATGACAAGAATGCCTAAGGTCAAGTCTCCAAAGGATATTCAATAATGGCAATAATGCCTAAGGTCAAGGCTCCAAAGATGATTAGGACCTCTCAACAACCTTTGCATGATGATTATATGCCTTTAAAAAAGCTTTTTCCATTCTTGAGAAACCTAGAAGGGGAACACACGATACCTGGGGTTTATGAATAACCCTAGGAAGAGACCCTCCAAGGAGTTCACTAGGTCAAGGTAGTGTAGGGAAAGGGTTTATAATGATTTATTCCACCGAATAGTATGTGCAAAAACCTTCAAGAAGACCTTGCACTATGACGTTCAAGATGGGCATCCAAAGTCTGAGATAGGGCTTGAGTTTTCTCACGAACCAACTGTGGGAATTGTTCCAAAACAGGAGGATCACTAGAGGAGACACCAACACAGAAGTTTATCCAAACAAAATGAAAAGATCACTCCCCTAATCGAATTGGCATGGAGCCCTAGCTAGGTTGTAACGACCCATCTATAAATACAAAGAACGCAAGCATAATAGCAGGTATGTGGTACATGCATATGATAGCTACATATGCATGTGTCGCATACACCGCACTAGTATTTTTATACTAAATTGATTATAAGTGTTAAATACCATGACCCTTCTGGGAAAAGAAGTTCTACTCATTCATCAATATTGCGTAATGTATGGTTAGATCAAAGGACTATATACATGTTATATGTTCCAGATTATTGATAAAATTATATTAATAAATTAATAAAATAAAGGTTAATTATTAATATAAATAATTTATTAAAAAGGGGGGGTCCAAGTATAAAGTTTATAAAACTTTATATTAAAATAAATATAAATAAAACTTTATATCAAAATGAACATAAATAAAACATTATACTAAAACTAATATAAACAAAACAAAGTGTTATGTTAAAATATAATGACCTAATGGTACGTACATATATATAAATGTAATGTCATGTTAAAAGAACAAAATGTAAATATCATATGGTTCAAAAAACGTAAAGGGTATTCCTCACGACCTGAATCGAGACCAGGATACGTAGGCGGAGGCGTGGCAGTAGTAGGGTGAGCAGTGGCTGCAGGTGGGAGGACGGCCACCGCCAAACCAGAGGATATAAACCGTAGGGCATGGGTTGAGCAAGCTAGGAGAAAATCCAAGAGGAAGAATTCGGAAGGCAAGGGAATCAGCTATTGGAAGAGCTTGAGTGTTCTGAGGTTCTGGGCACAGGGAACAGTCAACTTCTGTTGAGAAACTTACTGGATTGAGTAGCCAGGCTCTGCTCAGTCTGGCTGGGTGGAATCGGTCTCTCGGTAACTGTAGCAGCATAGCTGGAGGCATCTTCAACTGCAGCAGTTCAGGTAGGTACCTGCTTTAAACTCCTTACTGTTTTCTGTATATCTGTTTGATGGTTCTTACATAGGTCGTCTAGGAGAGAGGCCGAAATTTTAGGAGGAGAAAAAGAGAGGTAAAAGAAGGGTGACCACCAAATTTTCTTGGACTAGTGCCTTACCCTTGGGCTATGGAGTCTATGTGATTTGAAATCCAGACTCTATCTTGAATTCCCGAAAAATCACCTCCCAAAAATTTCCCTGCAAGCCCTAGATTTCCACCCTACTTTAAGGGGACCAAAATTTAGAAGGAGAAAATTATGGAGAGAAAGAGATTTGATCACCAAGTGGCTAGGACCAATTCCTTGTTCTTTGGGCATATTGAGTCCTAGATGCTTTAGATCAGCGAAAATCATCATTAAGGAGGTCAAGAATTGATGCCCTAGATACCAACCCTCAACAATTCCCAACTCAAGAATTATGGAGTTTTATGAAGACAAACAATATTTCGTCCACTAGGAACATTCATCATTTGCCATACAATGAATAACATATGCAATTGTCAACCAAATAGCTTTCAAAATTATCTTCAATAAATTAGGGCATAATAGCATTAAACTAGTTGTAGCAATTCCATACATTAGACATATTTCAAGAGCAAAATTTCAATACAAAGCACATACAAAATGACAATATGATATATCCATCCACAATCCAAGAGATAGATCCAAAGAAGATCAATATTTCAACTCCAAATATCAAAATGCATCCAAGAACATCCAATAGCCAAAGGAAAAGTGTCAATTTGCCAAGAAGGCCAAAATTCCCAAGTGTGATGATGATGTTTGATACAAATGAGGCTTAACTTTATTTACATGAGCCTCTAAGTGTTAGAATGATCTCTAGCTCCATCACCTCGTAGCTTCAAACTTAGAATATCTATCATAGGTGATCATAATCATATCGGGACTCCTCCCATCGGTGAAAGTCTGTAAAGAGCAGGGGACTTTGGTTGTGGTGACAGTGGGTCATTATCCCATTGTTAGCACTTAAGTCTAACTCTTCATCCTATAGGTTTTCCCTCCTTAGGGCCTGTTGTCGCGCAGATTGGCACGACAACGCTCAGACCGGGGGCTGTCACTCTGATCCCCGATCCCTCCGTTTAAGCCTGTCTCCCGCGGCTAAGGGGGGTAGACCCTGAGAGATGAT
>APFE030765537.1:38245-56686 GCA_000404065.3 Pinus taeda
AGACTTTTATTTATTTATGTGAAAGCTGAGTACAAAATCCGGCAGAGTCTCCGCCAGCCCAATAGCTCGTTCTATCTCCTACAATAAGAGCCCAAGGCTCATATAAATAAGGAAATGGGAGATGATCCCAAGAAAAATTCCAATGACAAGTGGCACAATGGTGAAGATCCCAATGAAAAAATGAAATGACAAGTGGCTTAGAGGACTGCTGTTTGATTTCTAACTGGCTGCCACGTGTTTGCAAACTGCTGTGTATTGGCTTCCCTTGAACTGGAGATAACTGCCTCTAAACTGCTGTATATAACTGCTGGAACTACCCATGTTAACTGCGATAGCCTGTTGCTGATTGGCTGAGTAATACATAACACTGAGTGGAGATTTGCGTACGGACTGCCACATAACTGCTGTGTATAACTGTCAACTGTTGTATGGACTGCCCTTTAAACTGCCCACGTTACATGCTGACCACGTAAACATTGCTGACCACTGCGTTGAACACCTGTTGCTGCCCACGTGGAAACTGCCAGCTAACCTGCGTACGTACGGACTGCTGTGATATCCACGTTAAATACTCTTGATTGCCAACGTAAATGCTGTGGGTGCTAAGGTAAATGCTGTTGACTGTTTGACTGCCCACAATTACCTTGCTGACCTGTGTGGATACCTTTGCTGGGCCCACGTAGATTGGCTGAGCGTATTTTCTGATTTGGCATGTGCTTTTTTTGGTTGAAATTTCCCATACGTAAATCACATGGATAGCTGAGGTGGGGTGGGGTCCATTCCCCACTTATCAATTTTAAACATTAACTTTAATTTCATTTTTTCAACCTTATAATAAATCAAAGTTATAACTTCCAAAATTTCATTGCCCCTTTGACTTTGACTTTCTGACTTGCTTTGACTTTGACTTTCTGTTGAAACTTTGACTTGAGGTGGGCCCCACATTGCTTGCCACATCACACTTGATTCTCTGCTTGACTTCCATGTCAAATTTTGACTTATTTTGACTTTGGAAAAATTTATAAATTTTTCCAATTATTCATTTTTTTGAATTTTTTCTTCATTTTTGCCATTGTCACTTGAAAAATCGCCTTTTGAGGGACTCTGAGTCATTTTTTACCCCCAAAGTGGGCTCTAGGAGAATGCTGGGCCTCTGAGGATGAATTTCGACTGGTCATACGCCCCAGACATCTCCTAGGGCCACTTATTTATGCCTTTACATAAAAAATAATTAAAAAATCCCGTTTTGCGGGAAATTTTTAACTATTAAAAATCCTACTTAGACCTAGCCAAATTCAACGAAACTTTTTGTGTGATCTAGTATGGTAATATACATCGACCCTAGACACTAAGATGCGTCAGGGGCTCAATCTTCAAACCGTTACCTCGGCTTTGGGGTGTGCACGAGTGAAAAAATCCAGAGAATTATCCGCCTCTGAAAAAGAAGGGAAAAGAAGGGATAATTAACCGGATAAAAAAAACACTCCAAGGTGTACTCGTTTGCTGATCGAGTCTCACATCCTAGGCCTGTTACAAATTCAAGAAACATCATACTAGCATCACTTATTACAATTCCCCGCAGGGTGTGGAATCTGGGTACAAAGAAGAAAGATGATGAGAAGATAGAAGGAGAGTTAAAAAACTCTGTTGACTGATGACATCTGATGGTACAAGTGTCCTCTGGATCATCCTTGGGCATGGAGTCTTCACCAAATCATCAGGTGCTACTCCAGTAGTCAACAGACAGTATTAGGGACGGTTATGGTCTATTCAGTTTTTGTTCTCAGAAGCAAGTATAAGATGTAACTTCTTTAATCTTGAATATAAGTGTCAAAACCGGTGCCACGTGTGTCAGGTTAAGGGAGATCCAACATACATACATCCCCCAAACCATTCAGAGATATCTCCCATTTCAGTATTAAAAAATTTAGGTGATATAAAGCAGATGCCTCTGTGTTCAGATAACGTATAAGTTTATAACATTTTTATTAGAGCAAGTTTCTCTATTTTCTATAGCAGAATTTCCAGGTGCAGGAGGTGCTTCCTGTTTGATAGTCATATTGGAATCATTTCTTGACTAATTCTGACCTGACAGAATCACTTCTAGTGACCAGATCCAGTGCCCGTTATATCAGAATTGCAATTAATTACGAATGACCAACTCGGATGGTTATTCCAAAGACATGTGGTGACTACCAGATTCCAAGCCATATCAGAACGAAGGTCCAAAACCACCAAGGAGGGATCAATTCTGGTTTCTTTGGTGGTTTCCAGTTAGGTTACTCATAAACAAAGCAAGAAGAATATTGAGGCTCACTGGAAAATGATGCAACAGGACCAAAGAAAAACGAGAATTCATAATGCTTCTCACATTTTGGGAGATGAAAACCAAACATGAAATATGAAAGACTAAAATCTAAGGTATCACAAAGATGGCAGGCTCCAATGAAATCTGCTTCTCACATTAAGGGAGATGAAAACCAAACATGAAATATGAAAGACTAAAATCTAAGGTATCACAAAGATGGCAGGCTCCAATGAAATCTGTAAGAACAGAGTTAGGTTAGCATGGATTTCAACAAAGGCACTGGAGTAGTGCCCCTTCCACATAATCCTGGGCAAGATCATATGGTGCGCTCCAATGCAAGGAGTCCACCACTCATGAGTCCCACCACTCAAGTTCAAGGAAAAGAAACTCTGAATTGATGACTTGCTACTCAAAAGAAGCATGGTGACAGGAACTTAGGACAGAGGAAACATATATGTGTCTCTACGCTCTACTAGAGCTACACTATCTATTAGTTCTATGACGTCCAATCTAGGATCTGGGACAAGAGCTCTTCAAGAGTCTCTCAAAGAATGACAACCTCTCAGGACGATGTCGAGAAGAGGTTCAAGACCTTACCAATCCGATAGCTAAAGAAGTATGAATCTCTAATTGTCATTTCCAGCCCTCAGTAGGAAGCTGGAAAACAAGATTGAAATGATCCACCTGGAAGAGTCTAGACACGATGGGTCACATAGGGCCTATTACTTGCACCACCAGAAAACTGAACAGAAGAAACAAGTGATGCACCTGATGGAGTATGTCTGAGTACATCCCTAAAGGAGCTAAGATTTGTGCCCTAACACTTTCCTCATAAAAAATGCTAGGCATCTCTGGTCTGGTTATGGGAAAAAATTAGTGAGGGAAACTCTCAAGTTCCTGTAGAAGGTGGCAGTACTTCCCTTCAACTGTGTAATAGATGGACATCATAAGAGATAAGACCTTCGTGTAATGCTTATCATATTGTTACGAATTGGGTGACAGACAAACCTATACAGAAAAAATTTGTCGAGCATGAGATTTTAGCACTTGGAAACCTAGTTAAACCAATAAACCAACTCTTTTAAAAGACTTGGGGTGAACATGTAAGAAATGTGCAGGTGAACCATAGACCCTAATTCCCTTAGTTACTCTATCTGGAAAAAAAAAGAAAAATAATCTAGTACCAGTGGGCGGAAAAATGCAAGCCTAATAATTAAATAAGAACACAACTAAACACCTGACAAACCTTGATCACTTCTAGATCTTCTGGTTATCCAAACATGCTCGGAAAAGAAACATTTAAATACCTGATAGAAAGAATATGAATTCTGGAAGGTTAGTGGACTTGCCACGCGCCATTCCAAAACCCATCAGAAATAAGAATTCCATCTCCATTCTATTTATTTTTTCGCTGCTCACGCTTCCTACTCGCGTAATACGAATTCTTATCATTTCTGTTCACAAAATCAAAACCGATATTAAAATCTTGAGACTGATGAAAATAATAGGATCTACAAAACTGCTGAAAACGGGAAATAGAGAACGTAGATGGTAATTAAAGTATTGAATTCGAGAATTCGCTTACAGGTGTTCGAGGAACATGACGGTGGTGATGAGCAGCCTGTTCCTATAATTTCTGTTCACGAAATCAAAACCGATATTAAAATCTTGAGACTCATGAAAATAATGGAATTTATATAACTGCTGAAAAACAGGAAATACAGAACGCAGATGGTAACTAAAGTATTGAATTAGAGAATTCGCTTACAGGTCTTCGAGGAACATGACGGTGGTGATGAGCAGTCTGTGGGCATTGACAGACGTAATGCGGAATTGCGGATGGAATTGAATGAGGCCGTCGATGTAACCATAGGTTGACATACTTCTCCAGTCCTCTCCAGATGCCGCTCTATAGAGATGTCTAGCACCTGCCTCTGGAAAATCCCTTTTAGAGGAGCAGCATTGGTTTATTTACAGAGATATACAGAATGCTAAGGGTGCTGCCCTTAGCTAGACAACTCCTTGACAACTCCAATTGGAGTGGGCAGGATTTAAGGGTGGTTCCTGTCCGAATCCTTAAAGGCATTAAGAGCCCAGGGTTGAGAGTAATAGCGGTAGAGGCATGTTGTAATCGCACACCAAGCCACACCTATTCCAAATTTAACAGATCACTTAAAAAATCGGAAATGAAAAGCTTGTCAAATCTCCAATTTAAAACTTACAGCCAAAAAGCATGCCATCTTTTAATCCCATCTTTTAAGTAATCATTAATATTTTAATACAATTTTTTAATTAAAGATTAATACGTTGAATTTATGGTATTTTTGTTTGATGAACCATGTTTTAACTGCATAACAAAAGCCACAGCGGTTACAAATGTGTCAACAAAACTAAAAAGCTTGTCAAAAAACTTACAGCCAAAAAAAGCATGTCATTTTTTAAGTAATTATTAATATTTTAATACAATCTTTTAACTAAATACTAGCATACTCCCAAATCCCACACTGGGGAAAGGGAACATCAAAGGCGTTTATGTTTTTTCGAGGATAGGGTAAATTTGAATGGATGTATCATGGGAGAGTGTACTTTGAGGGTAGTTAAATACATGTTTACTATTAAATTAATTTCCTTGGTTGTTTTTAAGGGAGCTTTTAACGATAATGTTGTGCTGATATATAAAGAAGTTATGTTAAGTACTATTGAATAAGGAGGAAATGGAGTTTCATTATTATGTATTGATATTTTTTTGAGTCATATGCATAATTTAATTAAAAGTAGAAAATCATTGGTTTATATGAGATCTATATTTTAAAGTGCACAAGAGAGTCTTCACCTCAACAATTTGTAAGAGCCAGTGATGTATTGGCTCCCAATGACAAGATGTCAAAAATAGGGTTCCAACCATAATTCATATGAAATTTATCCATAAAAGGGTAACGAGAAACCTTATAATTGAGTTAACTATTGAAGTACCAAATTTCTCATGTACTCTTTGTATTATTTCTTATTATAATCAAACTATGTCACATAATTTCATATAGAATATTCAAGAATTACTCGAATAGATTTATGCATCTTGTATTTGTTATAAAAGTATGAATTTAGTATGAGAAAAAATACTACGAATAACTATGTTTGTGGGCTCACAATCAAGTTATTTGGTCAAATTGTACTTGAGACGCATTCTAGGATACATTGTTTTGTTGTTCAAACCTTTTTTGTTAAGGAACATTGAAGAAAACAAAGGACCAATGAATGAAAGTAACTCTTTTCAACTGTAATTTTGCAATCATTTTTACTGTAATTTTGCAATCATTTTTACAGATCAATGGCCGTTATTAATTTCGGGGGCATGAGCCTTCAATCCAACTCCACCTAGGCACCCCACTAGGAAGATTAAAAGGGTCTGCGACATGTCAAGTCAACGTGCGAAGCACGTCAGTAGTGAGGACCGTTATCAAGTGAGCTTGTCAAGAAAGCGAGAAAATAAATTGATGTATCTCCTTTCCACCCTTGTCCTTCGCCCAATCTAGTTCTACCACGTATCTTCCCTGCACCATCTAATTATGTTTCCTGCCTAAAATCCCCATGAACTAACCAGTGTAATATGCACGCTGATTGTTGTAGTTTAAAAAACAAAAACAACTTTTCTATTTAAAACACTCTCATGCACAAGCCACGCCATGTTTTAGAACCAATTGTTATAGCTCTGATACCACTTGTTATAGATCTAACCCAGAAATATTATAGATCTGATATGAAAATATAAGATAATGCAAATAAACCCAGAAATAATATGAAATGATTCTTTATTGATCAAACCCTTAAGGTAGGGCAACACCATACATTCACTCCTTAAGGAAGGATAACACTCCACAAGCCATATGCCTGTTCATACAAGAATACTTCTCTTCATATCTCTCCATGTGGAGTCTCTAGCCTCTATATAGCCTCATACATACAATACCATGCATCATTACCATGGTTTCCTCATACCATCAACTAATACCATGGGCCCCTTACATTATTATTAACTACTTGTGGTCCCTTACATGACATGGGATGGGTTAACCACATTATTTATTACTATGGCCCATCCCATTATTACATTATTACCTTGGGTACCTCCCTCGGTACCCCATATTACCCCTCCTAGGTATATAACATTCCACTCCCCTTAGCATGTTTCGTCCCCGAAACATGGGAAGAACACAAATAATAAGATCTACTCAAAAGAGTAGTCCACTGGTACCATGCATGTGCATCTAGCCATCCAAGAGAAACGTGAACCCTCGATCTCGCTGGTGCCTCGCTCGCTTGATATGGAAGTTGACCATGGCAGCTCTTCTGTGTTGATGTGTAGAAGGTGGATCTTCGCTCCCCCCTATCCATCATACGGGGGTTGTTGTCCTTGTGGCTAATAGGTTTCCATCTTGATGGTTGTCTTGCGGGGTGATGTGGGTGATGATATGTTGAAGTTTTAACCCACGATGGCTTTTGCTTGACTTCACCCTGCTGTGGTGCCAGTTGTGGTGTCTTCTTTTTCAAGATGACTTCAACCACTGAGCCCTCCTCTGATGTATCATCACCTGTAACCTTTTCTTCTGCAACCTCTGTTTGTGTTTGATTGTCGATCATCAAAGGCTCATCATCTAATATGTCAGTCCCTTGAACAGCTTCTGCTTCAGCCTCCATGTGCTCTACCTATTTATGGATGGAAATATTCTGTAATGTAATTTTCTTCTTTTTATACCATAGCTTCAGGAATTTCTTCTGTACATTAATATTGATAGTACCCACGGATTCCATCCAAGGATATCCCAAAACAACATCCATAGTATCCATCTTTGAAGCATAAAAATCACCATGCAACACATATTTATCCATAGAAATCTTCAAATCCTTGTACACTTGAACATCCTCATTATCAACCTGTGTATGTTCAATTTGTTTTGCTGGGACTTGCAATTTTTTTGCCAACTTAACACTGATAAAATTATGTTTACAACTAGGATTGATAGAAACAATGATCTTCTCTTTTTGAATCAATCCATGAGCCTGTAATAAGGAGATACCAACAGAAAATAACCCTTTAGGTTCCTTGGTTTCCTTCGTTTTTTCTAGCACAAGACCATTTGTCCATAAAGAGTTTTTCAAATTCTTCATCCGACAAGTCTTCCAACTTTTTGATTCCTAGCGATCTCCACCATTTGTCGGCATCCTCTTGCAAACTAAACCATACTATAGCCTTCAAAATATCCCATATTTGAGCTTTATTGTTTGTAGGAATTCTTCAATAGTAGGACCATCATCTTTTCCTGTAAAATGTAGAGTCGTCATGAAGAGGGTTTTGAGAAAAAATTCTATGACTTGGTGAAAATTTGAAATTGTCACAGTTTCGTCAGTATTGCTCAGAATCTCTATTATAACCTATTTTTGGAAATGGAACAACCATTCTGCATCTGCCCATGTGATAGAAATCCTGATTCAGACACTCGAATTTCAGATCTGCGCTGCTACTCTCCCGCCGTCACCCAAAATTTCTGAAAAAAAGTGCTGATTTTAAATCAGCGATATCTCCCTCATCCGAACTCCGATTCGACTGATTTTTTTTTTTGAAATTGGGTATTTTTCCACAAATATTCCAGATCTACAATTAGATTTTGTAGATCTTGCACCAGGACGTCTAGATCTGTGCCGCAAACTGGGTGCCCTGAAAAATTATCAGCAACCCCACTGATTTTTAAATTAGCGATATCTCCTTCATCCGGACTCCGATTTGACCGATTTTTTTTTTTAAATCGGCTATATTTTCACAAGGAATACAGATGGGCAATCCGATTTTGTAGATCTTGAACCAAAACGTACAGATCTGATCTTCAAACTCGCCGCCCTTGAAATCCTGCAAAAATTAAAAAAACAAATTCTCCACTTTGGCCCAAGAAAGTGCTCTGATACCACTTGTTGTAGATCTAACCCAAGAAATATATGAAAATATAAATAAACCCAAGAACAACAAGATCTGAATAGATAGAAATTCTTCTTTATTATCAAACCCTTATGGTAGGGCAACACCATACATTCACTCCTTAAGGAAGGAGAACACTCCACAAGCCATATGCCTGTTCATACAAGAATACTTCTCTTCATATCTCTCCATGTGGAGTCTCTAGCCTCTATATAGGCCTCATACATACAATACCATGCATCATTACCATGGTTTCCTCATACCATCAACTAATACCATGGGCCCCTTACATTATTATTAACTACTTGTGGTCCCTTACATGACATGGGTTAACCACCTTATTTATTACTATGGCCCATCCCATTATTACATTATTACCTTGGGTACCTCCCTCGGTACCCCATATTACCCCCCCTAGGTATATAACACTTTCTAACATCCACGGAAGTTGGAAGATTCAATAGTCAATGTTTTCATGCATTATCATTTAGAATGGTTGAAAATACTGGAACCAATTCATTGTGATGACTCTTTGAATCTCTTGATCACTCTAGAAAGAATACACCATGAACCACATGGGGAAAATGCATGGAAACTAAGGGAAAAAAAATCATTGTTGTTTCATTATATATATATAAATATATATATAATATAATATATATATATATATATATATATATATATTTCATAGAACGAGAAAGAGGAGAGTGAGAGTTGAAATTATAGCTGCTCATCTTATTATTGGTTGAAACATATTCCTTTGGAATTCAATCTTGTCCATTGGTTTAAAATAAATAAAAAATCATAATAAATTATGGGTGTAATGAGAGAAAAAATGAACCATTTTATTATAATTGCACACACAATCAGAATCAACTCATGTTGCAAATTTTCCCGTTCATTATTTTAAGTCTTGTGTATGGTTGTGCTAAATTAAATAAATAAATAAAGAAATTCATTGAACAAATTGGCAACCTTTTTACAACTTGTTGTGGGGTGCGACTTCCACTGAGCATGGAGACCAAATGATGCATTGGGATACTAACAATAAAATGTTTAGACCAAATGATGCACTGGGATCCTAGCAATAAAATATTGAGACACTGTTAAATTCCATTGTTATTCCAATAGGAATTCTTCGTGTGGGCCTATGTAAGCATTAGGCTTTGTTGTTTAAAGTAATACATTACCCATATATGTTTTATGTTAATTTTTTTCTATGTGAATGTTTTTGGCCTCTCAATGAGTTTGAGATCCATAGTTGATATTCTTACCTCGAGTGTAGCAGGGTTCAAATAAAGCGGTATGTTTATGTTCTTCAAATTTAAGGTTGTTGATTGTTTTGAAATTCCCATAAGGGGAATGTGAATGGAGATACTAGCTAGTTTGAATAACAGTATGATGACTGTGAAGTTAACAACTTGTTGATCTTCTTATAGTGTAAATCATTTTTATGCAAGTACTAACTGTTGACTTTCCTTGTCATATTGCTCAAGGTTGAAGGTATTTTGGGAAGGATGATGGTTCATCCTATAATAATCTAACATAATATACTCAAGCCTTTTCAATCTTTTTTTAAATTTGCGCTTAGCTTTATCCCAATCGGAAATCAGAGAAATGCTCGAGTAGCTACATTTGTGTCATTGCCAAATCCCCGATCCTCGATGACGATAAAGTTAATTCACATTGGGAGTTTTAGAAGGGTGCCTTTTGTTGTGTGTATGCTATATTCCCCGATCACCGATAGCGATATCGCATCGGAGCAAAGAGAGGGCCTTTTGTTACAATCGCTTACCGTTCCCGATATCTGAAAGTTATTCACTTGTCGGATTGGGGCAAACCAATGGGTCTTTTTGTTATGCATCCTTTGTTATTGCGATATGCGATCTTGCGATCGCTTTATCGCAAAAATAAAGAATTATTCATTTATTTTATAAGATCGATTTATGTTCATTCAAAAAATGATCTTTGCTTTTTTGTTTTGCTTTGTTTCAGTTCATTATAACATTCATACAATCAGAAATCAACTCTCGACAAATCTTGATCTGGACCATCTTGAGGGCAATGAAAACCTTGTTCAAGAATTTTCATATCCAGAGTTGCAGCCTCCAAATGCCATTGATTGTCAAGTTGCAAATGAAGACTTGGAAGCTGGACCATATGATCAAATGATTCCAGATGATTCCCTACCATTTTGTTTCGAATCATTTCAATTTTTGAAGGGAAAATTGCATAATGTATCTTCAAATGAGCAACCTATAGGGAATCATCTAATCTCATTGGAACCAATAGAAAATGGGTTGCAACAGTATTTTCAAGTTTTTCATGATCCAATAGCTAATGTGTTGGATATTTTCTGTAGTCAAAGTCCTTCTCCATTAGCTACTTGTGAGCTTGAAATGTGTATTGATACAAACTTGATTTGATAGCTGGTTTCTTTGTCATTTTCAGTAGGAGTCTCCTCACAAAGCTCAGATGAAAGTTTGCATTCATGGTACAAGGAGAAGAAAAGTAATCCATTGGATGAGCTAAGTCCTAGTGTGCATGAAATTCAAGATCCTTATGCAGTGTTTTTGGAGTCAGATAGAGAATCTATATTATTCAACGGATCTGTTTACAATTTTTCATGGGAGTTGCCTTTCAGTAGTTCTCTCTTGTTGTTCATAAGAAAGCACTTGTGGAGAATCCAAACAACAACTAGAATGCTTGCTTGATTGCATTGGTTGTTTCATTTCACTTGATCAGGTGATGAATGGAACAACTAGAGTAGGTTTTATTGAATAAGCTCCATTTTGAGCATATTTTCTAGTTTTTCAGTTGTGTTTTAATATTGAGTCAGTTTCAGTCAGTTGGTGTTTTTGAGTCATTAGTATTCAGTCAGGTAATTTTAGCTTGAGTTTTTGACTCCATTGCCCAATGGATAAGGCACTAGTCTACTTTCCCAAAGATCCGTGGTTCTTGGGACCTCCAAGGACCTACCATTCGCATTGGAGCCAATATTTGTGTCAGTCTTTGAAAATTTCCACCAGTGATCAAATATGCTCTTACAAAGTGGTCTTAGGGTGTCAAAATCAAATTTTGTCATTTCAGTGAGTCTTCAAGTAAAATTTGGTCACTGGGTATTAGGTCTAGGATTGTTTTCACTCCTTCCAAAGTTTTCTAAATGTCAGTCCATGTCACCATTCAGCTGAGTGTACCATCATTCAGAGAGTTGTCATCATCATTTCAGGTTCCAATGGGTCATTTTACACCTTGTTCGTGTTTCAGTTGTGCTTGGGTGAGACTCATTCCCCTCTCCTAGAGTTTTGAAGGTAATTTCTCTTGTATGATCAAATCATCAACATAGCTTGTATCCTAATGAAACCTTCCTCTATCCTTAATATACCTTATTAAACACTTCCCATCACTGATATCCCCTAAATTCTTCATTTTCCCACAAACCCTAGTTTCTTGCTACAATTTGACAATTTTCTAGGCTAAGCCTGTGTTTTTCCCTTTTGGACCCCTTCCCCTCACTCAATATTTGAAATTTCACTTTCCCCTATCTCTTAATATCCCTCCCTACTTCCCAAAATTTCCTCAAAAATTTAGAAGCCCCTTATCCCCTTTAATTCCCTTTATTTCTACAAAACCCCTGTTCCACACATCATGGTAGGTTTTACTCAAATGGTGTTTCTGAGCAAGAGAAAATGAATTTGGAAAATGTGAGAGAGGTTTTTGTCCACAAGAGGCGAAGGAAGAAAAATCTCCTTCACTTTTTACACAGGTTCATGGTTGTAAAGAAATGTCAAAAATAAAGTTTCCTCAGGAGGGTTGCTACACCTCTAGAGTGGCCTTGGTTAAATCAAGATTTCTCCTAGCTTGATTGGCCAAATGACTTTCTTGATGAGTTAAATGATATATAGATAGAGAGATCTTTCCAATGAGCTATCATGAGCTCAATTTGGAGTTGCAGAAGAGCTTCACAAGTTGATTGCAATAGCACTATGCATTTAGGCAGCCTCATTTTGCACATTTTGACCAATCTTGGGAGATTTGACTTTTGACAGGACAAATGACCTCAAAATTGGAAAATTCAAGATGTTCTGGAAAGTAGAATCAATGAGATTTCGGAAAAGCTACTCATGCCCAATTTGGACATAGGGAAGGCCTCCAAAAGTGGTCTGCACAAAGGCGTTGCATGCCTGGCAACTGGTGCTACACATAGAAAAGGCGCTGCATACCTATGGCAGGTTTCCAGTGTAAAATTACACTTGCGCTGCGCATAGAAAAGGCACTGCACACCTAGCTAGTGACCTCCAAACTTATCCAAATCATTCTAATTTGCCTCAAATTTCTAAATTGGCCTCTGGTCAAGTAGTAAAGCCCTCTATCTGATTAAAAAAAGTTTTTTTCATCAGTTTTTGTGATTTTCATCTCTCAAAAAAAAACTAAACCATATTTTTCCTCAAAACTATCTCATAGATTTTTAAAGTTCACTTATTTATTGCTATTTAATTTCCTTCATTCACTACTCCATAAAACCTCATTCCCTTCATTGATTTTCCCAATTCTCAAACCCTACATACATATATCCCTAACCCTACACTATCCCAAACCCTACTCACTCCCTAAATCCCATTCACACTCCCATTATCTCTCACCTACTCATCCTAAAATATCTTCATACTCATATTTCATCCTTCCACCTTATCTCATCATTCACCACAAGTGTTCACAAACAATGAAAAAGGCCAGGTGACTTGGCACTGAAGAAGCAAGGCTAGAAGACAAAAGGAAAAGGAAATTGAGAATCCTCGGGAGATTTTTCTTGAGCGGGTTAACATACACCTGGAGAATATGCTTGAGAAGGCAAACAAAGAGAAGAAAATGCTTCGTCACTTAGCCTATCGCTACCCAACCCAAAACAAGATTTATAAAACAAGGGTAAAGAGGCTAAAAGCCAAGCTAAAAAGAGCTTTGAGAAGTAAAAAGAGCATGATAAAATCAAAATCTTGGTTGAAGCATCATTGGCTCATTGAAGCACTTAATAAGGGTCAATCATGCCAAATTTCAAGAAATTTGGAGAAATTTTTGTCAATTTTGAAATTTTTAATGTAAAAAATAGGTTTTTTCACCAGGGGGCATCCATTTGCAAAAAAGTTTGTATTTTTGGAATCAACATGAAAAATTATGCATGCTCAAAAATGGCTGAGAATTTTGGACAAGTTCTCGGTCTCCAAAAGGGAAAAAAACACCCAAAAAGTGCCATCTTTGCCACTTTTTTGCCACACAGGAAGCAGTCTTGGGAGATTCCATTTTTGGAGGGGAAAATGGACTCCAAATCTAGAAATTCAAGTTGTTCAAGAAAGTACATTCACCAAGATTTCCAATGAGATATTCTGCATCTGATTTGGACTTCGAGAAGCCTTCCAAAGGTGGCCTTGAAAAATCATTGCGCATAGAATTAGCGTGCTATGCATAGGAGGAATTTTGCCAATTTTGCCTGATTTTCCATAATTTCGCCTAGTTTGACTATCAGTTGACTTTTTCTCTTCTCCTTGGTAAATTTGTAATGGTAAATCATGTAAGATGATGTAAATTTAATGAAAAATGAATTTAATGGGTAGATACATTAGTTAGAGGTAGTTTGAGGTTGAATGAATCAGTTTCCATAATTTTAGAGGCAAGCTATTCCACTGCCTATTTTCTAGTTCCTAGTTTAGTTGTTGTTGAAATAGCTCCTTGACTCATGGATTCGACCCTTGATGGCTAGCATAGGTGGTTTGATGCCTATATCATGTACTTTCTTAGTCATTTGTAAAGGTTGGACTCTTGTGGATGCTTTGAGCTTTATTGTAAATCACTTCTATAGTATACACTTTTGCAGTTTGGAAAGGAAATGAACCAGGGTTTTGCAGCATTCTGTGGGATTCTTGTGGTAATGTGTCTTGGCATTGTTTATTCATCTATTATTTAGTCTCTTGTGTGTATATGTTCAAGAATTTATTTCTTTCTTCATAACTAAATGAATCAAGAGAATTAGGTAGAATCCATTGATATTCAGTGCTCTGCCTTGAGGATACATTTAGTTTTTAATTTTTTTCTGTTGTTTGAAGAGGACTCATGAAACTTGCATGCCCTCTCCAACTCCTCACAGATCTTAGACATGCCATCACACCTAATTCAAAGTGCCAAAACACTTACCTACCTCACCGCACAGAACCTCCTACAAATCTGAGTTGATTTCCTAAACCCAACGCTGCCTTCTTCATTTGATCCAACAACCAACCATTAAATTCAAGCAAAACCTATGACCTAATATACCTAGCCTGAAATTGACATTTACTTTCAGTCATCTCAAGCCCTAGTTGGCATATTCTAATTGAGATTGACAACGAGATAGCCCTCTCCCCACCTGGTAGGGCTAGCTACCAGGTTAAGTGTGGTTTGATGTTTCCCTAGACCTGCCTTCCTTCAGCCTGAGGTAGATTTAGGCACTAACACACTAAACTACCTGTACCACCATTTCCAAACCCACACAAGGAAGTATCTCAACCCACTTAAAATGATGAGGTACCACACTTACTAACATATCCTCTTGATCTCAATGGTATTCATCTTAGCTCAGGAAGAGTATTGCAAAAAATAGATTCTCTTGATGCCATTGAAGGACAACATGTTGAAAAAGAAGATTCAAATGAGAAGACCAAAGAATCAGGGACTACACTTGATGAAGAGCAAACATTAGAATCAGAGATTGAGAAAGTTCCCACATGTTTACCATTAGATCCTCCATGTGCTCAAGAGAATAATCTACAAAAAGAGGAAGATTTGAATGTCATGGTAGAAGAAGACATGAAGAATGATCCAGATGAGCAAGTGGCCAAGGGAATCACGACTATATTGAAATATGGTTCCAAACAATCACTAAGTTGGAACAACACACTCTTCTTCAACAGTGCTTGATATTTTCAAGGCCAAAGAATTTGGTTTCTGATATTCAGGAACATGTCAAAGCATATATTTTAAGCCTGCACATCAGTTTATCTGTCATCTTGATGTGCACATGGCTCCATTGGAAGTATTCCTATACTTGAAAAATATTTTGTTTTTCAAGTAGAGTAGGATAGAAAAAATAAAAAAGTAATAAAAAAATAAGAGGAAAAAATAAAATCTCAGGTGAAAACCTCATTTGAGGCACTTGAGATTGGCTCATTGATTGAAAACCTCCATGAGGTGCTCAATGGGCTGGAAAAAGGATAAAAAAGAAAATATCCTAGGTGAAAACCTCCTTTGAGGTGCCTAGGCAGACCTACTGGTTGAAAACCTCATTGAGACAACTAGTAGGCCTAAGAAAAGAAGAAAAAAATGAAAAAAGAAAAATCCTTTGCTCCACGTATCTCTCTGATGAATGCAGGTGCTCTCAAACCTCTACAAGCAACAAAAACAAGTTAGCTACCAAAACAAAGTTGATCAAAATTCTAGTCAAAGAAAGTCAAACTTGGACATTCTCCTCCTTTGCTTAGATGCTACAACAGGACCAAGGTCATGCCAATCCATCACCCTCATCTATTTCCACCATCCACCCATCATTCCCAAGCTTTTCCCATTCATTTTCCTTGTTGTCCTAAAATGCTAAAAGAAGGCTCTTGTTGGGACAGGGTCCCTTGCAGTCAATTTTGGGACAAAAGCCCAAGTTTTTGTTATATAAATTGTAAAGTCTCCACAAGTTGTGGTTGCGGAGCACGTAGATAGTAAGTGTTATAAAGGGATTTTCCCTTCTTTAATGTAAGTTGTATCGGCTTGTATAGACCTACCCATCGTCCGCAGACGATGGGATTGTATAAAAAGGAGTCTTAGAGAGTCTAAGGCAAGGGATAGTTGATGATAATGATGAAATGGGTCATTATAAGTGAAGAGCGAAGAGTCTTAGAGTAGAAGAGAGGCTTTTCAGCTGTGTGCACAGAGGCCTAGAGTAGAGTCGACAACTAAGTGCACGAACCCTTGTAGCTGAGTGTGCAGGGTAGTCTTGATTCTGTAAGAAAATTTGAAGTATCAATAAAGAGATTATTCTGGAAATATCTATGCTTTATCCATTTACTTATGTTATGAATGAATGCGTTTATGTTATGATGAATACTGGGTTTATGATTTAATACTGTATAGATGCATGATTCTACACAGTTTACATTGTTATATGAATGCAAGTAATAATATTTGTTTACATGAAGAATATATTAATACCTATTAAAGATATCAGATGCTTAGGCCGATTTGAATAAACACAGAAGTAGGAGTGATTACAAAAGGAAAGATAAGGACCCCATGTTCTTAACACTCAACCCTACAACCTCTATCCTTGAGCGAGCTAGCCCAAAAGTTACTACCTTAGCTGGGATACTTGGATTGTGCTACTCGACTTGGGCTCATGGGCTGCTCAGCTAATCCACTGTGGCTTGGTTAAAGAAGCACGTAAGTGATTGACTCACCTATTTAGGGTCTGCGAAAGACAGTCATAGACCTTCACAAAGGTCTAGAGGCTGGTAAAAGGAAGTTATATCGATCAGCCTCAAAGGCTTATCGACCTACGTGAAGGCATGTTAAGTGTATAAAACAACATCATAACCATCTATGGGTGTGGAAACATGGGTCCACCATCCCTTCATACTGCTTCAGGTGAGACTTCAGTCTGCGCTCCACGGATTGATTCTGAAAGGGCCAATAGTGTAGGGATTTGTTTGGCAAACTTAACTTTGAACCTAGGTCAGGACCCACTAAGCCAACAAATGGTTCCATTGCCAAGACCGAGATCTACATAAAGAGATGCGTGATGTCGCATCAATTGAATCCAACAAAGAAATAAATTGAAGACTGGTTGGATAGAAAGACCCACGAGTTTGCGATGCAAGAAAACTAAACTCTAGGATTGATGAAAGAACAGTAATTGGATAGGTATCTGTACATAGAGATACATGAAATTTTCTTTTGTTCCTTCTCGATCAAGCTATACTAGTGGATCACTAAATTTGTAAATGACCAAGAAAGGTGGAGGTTTGATGGTCCAATAGTGTGGACCCTAGAGTTAGTGCAGAGATTGAAAGCCTCTGAAGATAAGATCATGCGTGGTGTTGATCACTGGATTGATCGTGTCCTTGAAGGGTTTGTGACAGAGTTTTTGGTTGATACCTTGGTCAGCTACAAATAAGTAGAGCGACACTTCTTCAAGGGACCGCGAGGTAAGTATTTGAGATCTTTGAATACTTGGATTAAAATGATCTTTTGTGAAAAGTAGGTTATGAAATTACCTTGATGTTTAGAGCTACGTGAAGTGGAAAGTTATTTAGGGACACAAGGATAAAATACCTTAATATAGCCCATTGATTGAGCCTCCTTTGAGTGACGATGAAGAAGTAGCATAGGTTTCTCCACAAAGTGTTGTCCAGTTAATAAGGCGAGGGTTCCCGTGAATACCCCATCCACCCACACCACCTCCATCTTCACCTCCGCCACATACACCCCCACCCACACTGCCACCTGTAGGTTTTAAACCCATAT
Organism: Pinus taeda; assembly: GCA_000404065.3. Lineage (NCBI taxonomy): Eukaryota > Viridiplantae > Streptophyta > Pinopsida > Pinales > Pinaceae > Pinus > Pinus taeda. Next base: position 56,059 of record APFE030765537.1, read on the forward strand.
AGAAATTACCTCCATACGAATTCTAAATCACCGAAAAATAATCAATGCAAGAGCATAACACATAAGAACACATATGCACAGAGATTTTCCCCTGGATCCCAAAACCGGGACTACCAGCTTCATTTTTCATTATTTTTCTTTCAATGTTACAATACATATTTATACATGCCGAAGCATCCAATACGATGGACCGAAAACCATCACATCCAATACCATGGACCAAAAAACCATCGCATCCAATACCATGGACCGAAATAACCATCACGTCTAAAAAACATGTGCGAAAATCATGCACAAAACCATGGGTGGGTCCGCCCAACCTAACATAGGGTCCAAAACCAAAATTTTCCGAGGCACTGCCCCGGACCCCATAAAGTGGGGTTACGGGTAACCCTCAAACCCCCTGTTAACTATGTGGAAAGAATATAACACAACCCAACAATCTCCCACTTGTTGTTTTCTTTCCACAGGGGGCCACAGGAGAGCTTAGTCATTTTTCCAGCCCTGAAACAACCATTGTTTCTCTACACCAAGAGAACTTCTCAGAGCTAACATATTTTGTCAATGCATCTGCAGTATTCTTCAAAGTGTCCACCTTTACCAGCAACACCTTTCTGTCTTCTATCAT
>APFE030765537.1:94327-108510 GCA_000404065.3 Pinus taeda
TATTTTCATTTGTATCATCCAAGAATTGTTCATTTATGTAATGTAAAGGAGGTTTCCCCCTCGAAGAGGCTGAATTCTAAGGCGTTGATCTATCTTTTCTATCTTTTCTTGAGCTAGTTTCATAACAATTTGTTTTAGGAAGTCCCTACTTGTATGATAAAAAAGATATTTTGTATAGAGCTGAGAACATGTATCTCCTCATTAAAGATGGAATTGAATATATTGTAAGAGCTCATAAGCTCAAGAATAATTATACTCTTATAAACTCAAGGCAGATGAAACGAATTGTAAATTCATGCAAATTTTTTTTATTGATGGTTGTAAAGGAAAAGAAACCTGATAAAACCAATGTATTTGAGGGCTGTGATGCTAAAAAGGAAGTTGATTTAGAAAAAAATTGTTTAAGAATATGATATCTTGTTTCAAGAACCTAAAGGTCTGCCACCCAAAAAGGAAACAGTGCATGATATTAATTTGCAGCAAGATGCTCCATTGCCTAACATTGGGATGTACAAGTTGTTCTCTTTAGAGAATGCAGAAATCAAGAAACAGGTGCAGGATTTGCTCAAGAAGGGGTTCATCAGACCTAGCACATCACCATGTGGGTCTCCAATTGTCTTGGTGAGAAAGAAAGATGGATCATGGAGAATGTGCATTGATTACAGAGCACTGAATAAGATAACAATAAAAAATCATTATACCCTTCCTCGCATAGATGATATATTAGATCAGTTAAAGGAAGCTATTTATTTTTCCAAGTTAGACTTGCATAGTAGCTATCATCAGGTCAAAGTTGCAGAACAAGATGCATGGAAGACTGCTTTCAAAACAAATCAGGGATTGTATGAGTGACTAGTTATGCCCGTTCGTTTAACTAATGCTCCTGGTACTTTCATGAGAGTAATGAATGATGTACTCAGATCTTTTCTTGATTATTTTGTTATTGTATATCTGGATGACATTCTTATATTTTGCAAAACATGGGAAGAACATTTAAAGCATGTTAAGAAAACACTAGATGTTTTGAAAAGAGAAAAACTTTATGTTGAACTCTGAAAATGTGAATTTGGAAAAACATCTTTGAATTATTTTGGACATATAGTAGGGGGTGGTGAATTGAAGATAGATCCCTCTAAGGTTGCAGCCATTGTAAACTGGCCTAAACACAAATCTGCTACAGACGTTAGAAGCTTCTTAGGAGTAGCACAATATTGGAGAAAGTTCATTTCTAACTTTTCCTTAATTGCAGCTCCCTTACATGCTTTAATAGGATTAAACAAGGTATTTCAGTGGGGAGGCAAACAACAGAAAGCCTTCGACACCTTGAAAGAAAAGATTAGTACAACACTAGTACTAGCACTGCCCGATCTTCAAATACCATTTGAGATCCAAATGGATGCCGGTGACTATGCCATGGGAGTAGTGTTGATACAGCACGGTAAACCCATATGTTATCATTCTGATACATTTAATTCTGCAGTAGTTAACTATCCCACATATGATAAAGAATTGTATGCATTAGTATAGAGTGTAAAAAAGTGTAAACATTACTTAATGGGCAAAGAGACAATTATACATACTGATCATCAACCACTTCAATATCTACACTCAGAAACTAAGCTGTAGCAATCAAGACACTATAGATGGATGGGTATTCTACAACAGTTTCATTTAGTCATCAGATATAAAAAGGGCATACACAATAAATTTGCAGATATGTTATCTAGACCAATTATAAATGCATCTATTATACTTAAGCATAATTCGGTATTGCATGAAATCTACATTGAACAATATGCTCAAGATATAGATTTTAAAGATGTATATGCAACTTTAAGTCAAGAAAAACAAGTAGAAGAATTGGATTATCACATTAAGGACCAACTCTTGTATCATTGTGGGAAGCTATGCATTCCACAAACTGAAAGAGTAAAGAAAATTCGAGAAGCACACACTTCTCTAATATCAGGTCACTTTGGGGTAAGTAAAACGGTTGCATAGCTACAAAGATTTTGTTATTGGCCAAAAATGAATGAGACAGTTTCTAGATATGTAAGAGGGTGTACCAGGGGTGCTAAAAGCAAGCCCAAAAATAGAAAACTAGGCTTGTACACTCCACTACTAGTTCTTTCTCACCCTTAGGAAAGTGTTTCCATGGACTTTGTTGGAGGACTGCCTAAATATAGGAAAGGTTATGACTATTTATATGTTGTTGTGTATAGGTTCAGCAAAATGTGTATTTCGATACCTTGTAATAAACAAATTACAGTTGAACAAATTGCAAAGTTGTTCTTTCAGCATGTGTGGGTTCATTTTGGATTACCTACTTCCATTGTATCTAATCGAGACACCTGATTTGTTGGGAAGTTTTGGTCGAGTCTATGGGAATTGATGGACACCAAACAGAAGAAAAGCACAGCCTTTCATCCACAAACAGATGGCTAGATAGAAGTGGTCAACAGGACAATGATATAGTTGCTCAGAAGCTATTGTAGCAAGCATCCCAAACTTTGGGATGAACATTTGTGTTATGTGAAGCCTGCTTACAACCGGGCAAAACATTCTTCTACACAGAGATCTCCTTTTGAGACCTGTTTTGGTTTCACACCAAGGTCTCCCATGGATTTTGTCTTTGGTAAACACATAACAGTTGATGGACACAGTGATGCGGACAAGGCAACCAAGTTCATTGAACAAATCCAAACGATTCACTAGGAAGTACAGGAACAATTGGAAAAGAGCCAAGCCAAATACAAGGCAAGGCATGAAAAGCATCGGATGGAGCATAGTTTCCAAGTTGGTGATCAAGTCTGGCTATATATCAGCAAAGACAGAATGCAAGGTGAAGGTAAAAAGCTAAAGCCAATAAGGTATGGACCTTTCAAGATACTTGAGAAAATTTGTGAGAATGCTTTTCACCTTGATTTACTAGCTTACATGCACATCTACTCAGTCGTTAATGCAGATAGCTTGAGACTATTTGAACCTTCATTAATTGAACATCCCGAAGAGCAGAGTCAATTGCCTTCTATTGATGATCTGTTACCCGAATTCCTCACTTAACTTTCCCAGATCATGTTTTCCCTTTATTATTATTGAACCAATTTATTATTATTAACATTACATCACATGTCCCGGAGGTGAGCTTCACTTGTTTTTGCTGGGATTGTGATATGCGATAGACGTATATCACATCGCGAGTTTTGGGGCTAGTTTCTTTTGGTTTTTGGGGTATGCGGAATGAGAGAATCATATCTCATCGCAAAGTTTCAACGGACCGTTAAAACATCTTTATTGGGATCGTCGATATGTGATATGCGATAGTTTTATCGTATCACATGTTTGTCAATGAATTGTTTTAAGAAGATCTACGATTGAGATTTTTGCGGTAACTTCACATCACAACATGAATACTTGGATTGAATGTACCTTAGCCTTAAGCTAATGCGATTTGAAATATGTGTTTGTTAGAAAGTTTTTTTAGAGCACTTTTTATTTAAAAAGAAAGAAACAAAGAAATTTATTTCTATGTAAAGGTTTTATTGCTTCTTAAAAACTAAAAGGGCCCTATTTCCTATTTAACATCTTAGAATAAGATTAAAAAAAAATTGAAATGGGGGTTGGGGAGGGGTTATTGTATAGCACTAGAGGACCATACACCAAAATACAAGAAAGTGAAGAAACTAACCTCCTAAAGGTGGTTTGGGATGATAAGGGCCCAAGCCTACCAGTGAAGGTATCAGAAGTAGTTATGTTGAACTCCAAATAATAGCCTTTGTCGGTGCAAGTACCCAAGCTTCACAAGGGAACCTCCATAAGTACTATGAAAGTGATGAAACATCTACCTCAGGTACCACATGCATTCCCCTGCACAGTCACCTGTGTGGTCCCTAGGAAAGACAACTAAGGTCACCAAATCATGATCAGATGTCATGTGGAACAATCATGGGCACACGATGCAACAAGTAGGAGAGGGGGTATCTCTCTTTCCTTATCTTCACATGTCCTTATGCTTGACTCCTGTGCTAGAGGAGCTTTCCCAAACAACTTAACAATATTGGATTTCCACTCTTTAATAAATTTCTATATTTTCAGTTTAACTGGCCTTGGATAGTTTACTCTCCACATGCCTATTCGAAGGCCCTAAATGTCTTAGACTAGTTGATGTTCCTATTACGAAAAGAAAAAGTCTAGTTCATTTTAATTTTAAGCGCTCATTTTAATTGGTTTTTATTTAGGACATATGGAAATGAAAGTGAAACTGATGGAAATGCAACTCTTTTTCTTCAATGAAAAATTATTTCTACAAAGGTTGTAAAAGAAGCTTAAGAAAGCAAAATGTTATGCGACCAAATAAAAAATAGATAGATCAATGACTTAAAAAAAACCCTCCTCGAGGGGGAAACTCCTTTACATTACATAAATGAACAATTCTTGGATGATAAAAATGACAGGACCTCCTTTGTATATATAGGAGTCTAAGGGGTCACAATATAATCAGAGCCTACCTAACAATAATAATGTAAGGGCACAACATAACAATAATGGGCTTCTATGGGGCACAACAATAATAATATGGGGCTACATGGACATAATAATAACAATAAGGGGGATACATTATTATTATAGGGACCTACCATGCTACTCTCCTTCAAAAAAGTGTTGTCCTCAATGCTTGAGTAGTTTTGGATGCTTCTGTATAAAATTCTCATCCTCCCATGTGGAATCTTCAATGGGTAATTTCTTCGACTTAATGAGATACTTAAAATTTATTAATTCCGTAGCTGTCGGGTTCTTGTTTCCATGACTGCTTTAGGCTTAAATATGATTTTTCCTTCTTCGTCAAGTTTTGGCATCACTGTTTGAACTAGAAGCTTGTCACCAATAACCTTCTTTAAGAATGAAACATGGAAAAATGGGTGTACCTTGGAAGATGCAGGAAACTCGAATTTGTATTCCATAGTACAAATATTTTGTAGCACCTTGTACGGACCATAGTACTTGGCTGATAATTTATTATCCTTATTAGCTTTCTTGAGAGACATTTGTTTGTATGGTTATAGCTGTAAAAATACCCAGCCACCTACATCAAAACTTTTTTCACATCAATGTTGATCTTCCTGTTGTTTCATTCGATTATGCACTAGAGTGAAGTTATCCTTTAAGAGTTGGAGAACTTGTTTTTGATGCTTGATGTGATCTTCCATTGCTTGAACTTTAGAATTTTCTCTTAAAGATGATGTGATGGATGGTGGATGATATCCATAAAGTGCCATAAATGAGGTCATTTTTGCTACAGCATGGAAGGAAGTGTTATATCACCATTCAAATAGAGGTAACCACTTGATCCATTGTGTTTGTTTATCTGATACAAAACAAAAAAAGATATCCTTACAAACATTTGTTCACTGTCTTAGTTTTCCCATCAGATTGAGGATGGTAAGATGAGATATGAGCTAATCGATTACCAAGACAAGAAAATAATTTCGTCCAAAAATTTCTAGTGAAAATGGGATCTCTGTCACTTATTATAATCTTTGGATTTCCATGAAGCTTTTGAATGGTTTCCATAAATGCAATAGGACCTATACTATCTTTAAAAGGATGAGATAGTGCACAAAAGTGTGCATACTTGGTAAGTATATTAACTACCACCATGATGACACTCTTTCCTTCAGACTTGGGTAAACCTTTGATAAAACCCATTCAAACCTCCATCCAATGCTGACTTGGAATAAATAAATGTTGTAATAGACACAGGGTATTAATTGTCTCAAATTTATTTTGTTGGCAAATCAAACATTTTGCCACAAAATTCTGAATATTATATTATAAGGCCATCCAAAAAAAATTACTTCTTGACCCTATGGTAAGTCTTTCAAAATCCTGAGTTCCCTCCTAAGGGAGAGGTGTGCAATTCCAAAATAATCTTTTGTTTGAGTTGGGAATTATTACAAATATATAACCGATATTTGTACCATAATGAATCATTTCTCTAGCTAAATGTATCAGATCTACTTGGATCTTGCTCCAAATTTTGAATGAGTGACCACACCTCTTCATCATTCTTAAATTCATCCCTTGCTTCAGTTATCCACTCAGGTTGGATAATAGAAATGGCACAAAACAATGCTTCCACATCCTCATTCTTTCTTGAGAGTGCATCTTCAACAACATTTTGCTTCCTTTTTTTGTAGATTATTTCAAAGTCATAACCCAATGTCTTTGTCACTCAAATTTTCTTCTCTTCTGAAGATAATATTTGTTCCAAAAATTATTTAAGACTATCATGATATGTTTTTACCTTGAAGTGTCTTCCCATTAGGTAAGGTCACCATTCCTTTAGTGCATGTAGTATTGCCAACATTTCCTTCTCATAAATAGGTCTGTGTAAATGCTTTCCTTTGATTGGATGACTTTAAAAAACAACAAGTCTTATTTCTTGCATTAAAACCACACCAATTCCATTTCCTGAAGCATCACATTCCACAATAAAAGTTATTGTGAATTCTGGCATAGCTAAGACCGGTGCTTGTTAAATTGCCACTTTAAGATATTTAAAGGCCTTCATTGCTTCTGGAGTCCAAGAAAATGCATCTTTCTTTAGTAATGATGTTAGAGGTGCCATTATTCTCCCATAATTAGTAACAAAATTGTGATAATACCCTGTCAACCTAAGAAATCCTCAAATATGCTTTATGGTTGTGGGGATTTTCCATTCCTTAATGGCTTTAATTTTGTTAGGGTCTACCTTAACACCCTCATGAGATACAATATGACCCAAATATTCCACCTCTTGTACTCCAAAGAAACATTTAGAGGTTTTTGCATATAATTGTTTCTCCTCCAAAAGTTTGAGCACCCTGTCAACATGTGGAACATGATCCTTCCAAGACTTCTTGTAGATTAGTATATCATCAAAAAATACTAACAAATATTTTCTAAGGAAGGATTTGAAAATGGAATTCATCAAACCTTGAAATGTGGAAGGTGCATTAGTAAGGCTGAAAGGAATGACCGAAAATTCATAATGACCCTCATGAGCTTTGAATGTTGTTTTTGGAATGTCTTCAATCTTCATTCTAATTTGATGATATCCTGAATGAAGATGTAGCTTGGTTAAATAAATTGCTCCATTTAATTCATCCAAAAATTCATCAATGATAGGAATGAGAAATTTATCTTTAATAGTGAGCTTGTTGAGACCCCTATAATCTAGACACATATGCCATGATCCATCCCTCTTGTGCACCAATACTACTAGAGCAGAGAAAGAAATTTGACTAGGTTGAATTATACCATCCTCTAGAATTTTTGCAACCATTCATTCAATTTCACTCTTTTGGGAATAAGGATATCTATAAGGACTAGTGTTTGGAGGAACACTTCCTAGAATCAAGTGAATTGCATGATCATGATCACAAATATGAGGGAGGCCTTTGGGAGTCTCAAACACCTTGGAATGGTTGTCCAAGACTTTTTGGTGATATGGAGAAATAGATGATTTCAATGTTTGAACCCCTAGAGAGCATAATTGTGCAATTATGACCTATTGTTATTTCTTAAAAATATTTTTCATGCCATTAAAGCTGATTAACTTTCCTAGTTTCCCTGTGATACCCCTTAATTCGACTTCCTTTCCTTCCCAAAAAAATTTCTTTAAAAGTTCTTGAAAATTGAAGGCTATCATCCCCAAAGATTGTAACCATTAGATACCTAGTACAACCTCTGTTGGCATTATGAGACAAGTGTTGTCCTTGATGGCAAATCACACAGATGACAAACCATAGTGCAGGAGGTCAGCAGCAAAGAATTGATGATTAGACGACAAGAATGAAGAGAAAATATATATATGCAGGTTCACCTTGACAATGTCGCGTATACACGTAGGTTGGACGTGCCCAAGACACGTATGCGTATACACACACTTTCATGCAAGGAAAAGCACATATATGTTGGAGAACTTAATTTTGGTCCATGGTAGTTAGTCCTTGGTACTTGAACCTATGATTTTGGACGTAGTATCTCGTCAGATGTGTTGATCCCTAGTATTGGGTCCATGGTATTAATTTGTTATGGTTTTGGATCGTGGTATTGTAAAAGGCCTAAGACTATAAAAGGAGAAGAAGATCATTAGGCAAGATACTTGAATATCTGATATAGGATGAGATCCAGTATGCAGGATATGGGTTATGATGCATTGCTTGATCAAAGCTAAGGAGGGATCTCACCGATTGATGGAGAACAAGATCTACGGATAGATCGGGATCAAATGGTTTGAAATGAACTATCTCTATATGGTTGATTATGCTTGTTCTAGATCTGTATACTGACGCATATAATGTTCTGAACTGGGTATAACTTAAGTATGAAATAGCTGCAAGTCATGATAGATATGTACGCAGGTTGGCTTTGGTAAAATCGCGTACGTATGCTGGTTTGATTCGTCCAAGTAGCGTATACCATTTGAGCTATGATTTTTGATGATACAGTTGGTTCTAAATATTGTTACAGAGTTCAGTGTGCTGCTCTGTGTTCTGGTGACTGCTTTTTGTTGACAGGGTTTCAGTGTTTCAATATTGAGTGTTTTAGAGATTGATATTGCTAGTGTGTGTGTGCTTCAATGATATTGATGGGTCCAGTATGAAAATTGGATGAAACGAGGCCTTCAGATTTTAGAGTTGTGCTTCAGTGTATCCAGTCTGAAAATTGATGAAATGTGGTACCTCGAGGAAGAAAGAGAAGGTTGTAGCCTTCGGTAGGTCGGAACCTACGTACTAGTGCATTAGCTAGTACAAGAGCAAAGAGGGTTGTAGCTCCCTTCTAGGAGAGGCTGGAGAACGAGAGAAGGTTGTAGCCTTTTGTAGGTAGAAGCCTGTGTACTGGTATAAGTCTGCACCAGTACAAAACTATTGTAAAAAGAATTTCTTATTAAAAAATATTGAGACGACTTGTAGCAGGTGGTTTTCACCCACATTGGGTTTCCACCTTATATCATGGTGTTCATGTGTGCTTCTTATGTGTGATGATCTATTCTGTTTTACTGCTTCTGTCTATTGTTCATATGGTCAATGAAATTCTGATGCATTATCTAAGGATTAACATATAATGGATTATCTGAATCATAAGTATTCTAGATATACGCTAGTTGTATTAGACACAGTCGCGTATACACGCGGGTTCATTTAACTGAAGTAGCGTATATGTATCTATGGAAATGAAAAAGTTTTACTGATTTGATAACACTGATTCACCCCCCCCTCAGTATTATTTCCAACAATTGGTATCAGAGCAGGTCCTTTGGTAGAAGCTTGATCGCTTGAAGGAGATCCTTGGAACAATGGGAAAGAAGCTTAAGAAGAAAGCACATAAGCAGAAGAAGACATCTCAGAAGAACTATGACAGTGGGAGAATCGATTGGGGATTAGGTGTAAGAAGCTCTTCAGATTCAGAATCAGATTCAGAATCATTTTAGAATGAAGATGAACTATCATGTATGAATTTGCTATCCTCTGATGTTCCAACTATCTATCCATTTGGAAAATATGAAAGTGATAGCGAAACAACTGAATTTTCTCTTATGGGTGAACAAGAAAGATATCAAATAGAGGCAGAATTTAAAAGGTTGATAGACAAAATTAGAGATCAACATGATCTATTGAACAAAAGGGAATATGACTCCAAAGAAGAAGCTACCAAACTAAAATCCCATCTAGAGTTATTCAAGGTCAAATATCAAACGTTGCTAAAAGCCCAACTAGAGGAAGGAAACAAGGTAAGGAAGTTATTCAAGGACAAGTATCAAAAGTTGAAGGATGAAGCAACATCACTAAGAGATGAAGTCAATGAAAGAAGCACAACCATCAAGAAACTCAGAGATAGATCCAGTTAATATGAAAATCTTGAAGCCACGATCCACTTGCTAAAAGAAGATCTTGAAGAATCAAAGAAGCAGAATAAAGATCTACTCCAAGCTATTGAAAAACAGGAAAACAAAGTTATCAGCTTAAAATCTCAGCTGGAATGTGCCTTCAGAATTCATCAAATGCAGCAGGATGTGAATGAAGAATAAGAAAAGGAGATTCTCAATCTAAGATGTCAGTTGGAAGATAAAAGAAATGCTGAGGAGAACGTGAAGAAGCAGTGCCTTGAAAAGGAAGAGCAACATCAAGTTGAGGTAAATATATTAAAAGGTAAATTAGAAGAAAAGGATAAACTGTTATGATTTCAAGATAGTACTAAAGCCTTGGATGATATTCTTAGTAGTCAAAGGTCTCCTGCTATCAAGACTGGTCTTGGTTTTCATGAATCTGTTGAAGGTGAATCTAGTTCACAAGGTGAGGCAAGGAACTCTAAAGAGAAATCTAAAATGATCAACAAGGAGATGAGAGGACAACCCCATCAACAATCAAGGAAAGAGATTCTTCAAAGAAAATATTTTACTTCTCCTAAGAATAATGTTGAATGTTATGAATGTCATAATCTTGGACATGTTGCAGCTAGATGTAGAAGAAGAATGGTTCAAGATCATCACACAGAAAGATCATCACATTCCAGGTACTTTTAGGGATATTGTTTTTCTTGCAATATGTTTGGTCACAAAGCTGTTGATTGCTACAGGAGGAATATGAAACATGTGAGATGTTATGTATGTAACAAACTTGGACATATAGCAAAGGAATGCAGGAAGAAGATTCGGGCACCACACCAAAAGGAGAAAACATCATCACACTTGAAGATATGGAAGAAGAAGGAGATACAGTCAGAAATATGTGGCACATCACAATATACTCAGGACAACACAGACAGAATAGACTCAGGGGGAGTTGAAAGTGTAAAACTTCAGTGTCCTAAATATCATACGCAAGTTTCATAAAGGGAAGTCGCGTATATATGCGATTTAGACACTGCAAATTCGCGTATATGTCAGTCTGAGGAAAAGCAGTGGGGACAGGCTCAGAAAAAGGGTCTGATATGACTCAGTCCATTATTTTCTCTATTGGTTAATAGTTACAGTCTACCGAGGATGTGTGGAAATGTCTTGATACTTGTAAAATGTTTAGAAGTGTTTTAATCCTAACTTGATGATAATGATATCTTGATGCTTATTTCTGATATATGCATGATCAGATCTAATAGTAAACAGATGGCACAGGTTGAGGGGGAGCATATGCCTTTAATAATGCATTGTTGGCATTATGGTTAATAGTCCTTGGTGATGATGCTCATATAGCTAAATAATGTATCTTGCTATGATGTGGTTATGGTTTGTCCATGATAAAGTCTCATATGATTCTTGGGGTTACATAGTTGATGTTTAGAACATATTGGTGGATTAATGGTGCATATATGATGCTTACATGGTGATTTTCATAAGGATAAGGAGAAGTACAAAGCTTGAATACACAACGTCATTACTTGATGATGAGTCTCTCATATGCTGCTATCGTCATATGCATGAAGATCGTATAATATAGTCATGATGCAAGATTCCTATAGTTCTTGATGATCATGTGGATGAGGATTGTTGATGTTGATGATATAAAGAGACCTTGACAAAATCTTGAGCTCTAGATACTTAGTGTTGGATACATGGAATTGCATTATTGGAGATGTGCTGATAAATTCTTACCTATATGATGATAGGTTGATGCTCACATATGTTGATTGATGATTTTCAGATGAGGGATATTCCCGTGTAATGTTACATGGATGGTCATGCAGATCTTGATGATGATGACTATGGTGTTTTTCACTTATGATATCATGTGAATGATTTATGATGATGTTCAAAAGGATGAATTGATTTCTATATGCAGACATACCTCGGTACAGGACATTTGCAGGGTGCTGATCTGGAAATAGTTGTACGTGAGTTTAATAGGGAGTATTTGCGTATATATGCTTGTTTCTATGGATACAGTCACGTATATGTTGGTTTGAATGAAATCAGTGGGCCAGACTCAAGTTGAGAAGAGTCTGATATGAGTCTAACAGAGACCAACTGGCAAAGCTTCAGGGGGAGCAGATAAACTTCTAATAATGCATTGCTGGCATTACCTTAGAAGCTCTTAGTTCGTGTACACAAGCTGTTGTTGGGTTCAGATAGATCAAGTACAGAAGGAGAATAGAAGATCGTGGTTGTTGAGCTGAAAAGTGCTACTGATATTAGTCATTGATGACTTTCATAAGTCTTGCTCTTGATATTTGGTCTCTATGTCTTGTATTTCCTTTATTATTATCAAGGTCATGTAACGGCCTATGTTGGTTTCCCCACTATGCCTGGGATGGATGATGTAATGTTCTTGTTTTATCATATGTAAACTTTTGATTTATCCCCACTTGGTTGGGTAGATGAGTCAAGTCCCACTTAAATGGGAGATGGATGTATGTATGAGTCTTTGGTAATAGGAAGGTCATTTATGATAGAGTCATGTTCTTCTCATAGAACACCTTTTTGCAGACCTTGCTTACAGTTAGGGGGAGCATGAATATCTCATTTCAGCACAGCAGGGCAGAGATTTCAACATGTACTCAGAGGGAGCATGGTCAGACTGATACACCTTGGCATATACAAAGGGGGAGCTCATTTAGAGATTTCAACAGGTACTCACGGGGAGTATGGTCAGCGGGATGTTTATCAAAGAAAGTGAATATCTTGGTCCGCCCTTTGCCCTTGAAGTCAAAGGGGGAGAGTGATTTGGTGTTGTTGCCATCAAGTCCAAAGGGGGAGATTGTTGGCATTATGATTCATGTGTTGTACTTAATGGCAACCCACTCATAGAAGAACATCTCTCTTAAGTTATAACTAGATGAATCTTCAGAAGAGATATCAGATGTGACTAAATGCATGGGATGCAGGATAGCTCAAAGGAATCAGATGATAGTTCTAAGTATGACAAGTTATCTTTGCCATCAAGTACAAAGGGGGAGATTATTGGCATTATGATGCATGTGTTGTACTTGATGGCAACCCACTCATAGAAGAACATCTCTCTTAAGTTATAACTAGATGAATCTTCAGAAGAGATATCAGATGTGACTGAATGCATGGGATGCAAGACAACTCAAAGGAATCAGATGATAGTTCTAAGTATGACAAGTTATCTTTGCCATCATGTCCAAAGGGGGAGATTGTTGGCATTATGAGACAAGTGTTGTCCTTGCTGGAAAATCGCATAGATGAAAAATCATAGTGCAAGAGGTTAGCAGCAAATAATTGATGATCAGTCGACAAGAATGAAGAGAAAATATATATACACAGGTTCACTTGAGAAAGCCGTGTATACACGCAAGTTGGACGTGCCCAAGACACGTATGCCTATACACACACTTTCATGCAAGGAAAAGCGCGTATATGTTGGAGAACTTACTTTTGGTCCATGGTAGTTAGTCCTTGGTACTTGAACCTATGATTTTGGACCGTAGTATCTCGTCAGATGTGTTGATCCCTAGTATTGGGTCCATGGTATTAATTTGTTATGGTTTTTTACCGTGGTATTGTAAATGGCCTAAGACTATAAAAGGAGAAGAAGATCATTAGTCAAGATACTTGAATATCTGATATAGGATGAGATCCAGTATGCAGGATATGGGTTATGATGCATTGCTTGATCGAAGCTAAGGAGGGATCTCACTGGTTGATGGAGAACAAGATATATGGATAGATTGGGATCAAATGGTTTGAAATGAATTATCTCTATATGGTTGATTATGCTTGTTCTAGATCTGTATACTGACGCATATAATGTTCTGAACTGGGTATAACTTAAGTATGAAATAGTTGCAAGTCATGATAGATATGTACGCGGGTTGGCTTTGGTAAAAGCGCGTACGTACGCAGGTTTGATTCGTCCAAGTAGTGTATGTTATGAAACCAACTTAAGAAAATATAGAAAAGATAGATCAACGCCTTAGAATTCAGCCTCTTCGAGGGGGCAACCTCCTTTACATTACATAAATGAACAATTCTTGGATGATTCAAATGACAAAACCTCCTTTCTATATATAGGAGTCTAAGGAGTCACAATATAACCTAGCTAACCTAACAATAATAATATAAAGCCACAAAAATAACAATAGAGGGATTCTATGGGGCACAGTAATAACAATATGGGGGCAATAGGGGCACAACCATATTAATAAGGGGTATAACTACAATAGTAATGGGGTAATCACTAGTA
>APFE030765549.1:1532-12631 GCA_000404065.3 Pinus taeda
ATAGAGACATATTACAGCAGGTGGTTTTCACCCACATTGGGTTTCCACCTTATATCTGGTGTTCTTTGGTGTGACTATCTGTTTTTCTTGTTTCATGCTCATTATTATACACAAGTTAATGATCGATAAATTAATGAAGGCATATTGAAAATAATTTAATAATACTGATTCACCCCCCCTCTCAGTATTATTTCCAACACCCTTTGGAGCAGTTTATGAAGTGTAATTGAGGACATCCTTGAGGTGATTCAGAACAAGCTTGAAGACCTTATTTGAGTAGTCTTATTGTAGCCTTTTGAAGGAAATCCTAGAGTAGACTTGAAGACAATTTTGGGTTGATTTGAAACATGATGTTAAGATAGACTTGGAGACACCTTCTTAGAGTAAGATTAAAAGGGAATAAATGAATCCTATATTGAGAATATCTTGGAGACATTGTGAAAACAACCTTTTGAGGAAAATTTGAAGTAGTTCTTCCTCTTGAAGACATCAACAAAAGTATTTTTTGAAGACCCCTTGAAGTTGATCGTAAAGAATTGTTGAAGACATTTGCTAAAGTAGATCTTGGAGTTATTTATCAGACTCTTCATCTAGGGTTGGAGCACTAAAAGGTTTTTTTTATTGTACATATTGGAATTTGAGTTTTTATTAGAGGATTGGATTCCTCATCATTATTACTAATAAAATTATTATTTTGTTGCACATGTTGTGTTTTGATCTTAAATGGCATAATTTAACAATTGAAAATAAATATCGATTCACCCCCATCTTAATATTTCCAACAATTCCTATATAAACCATTTCAATTGGGGGATTCTAAGAAATACATTATGGATGCCCTATTGATGAACGAGATGGAGAAAATTAGAGCTCAGTCATCTAGGTCTAAGAATGGAGGTTTGGAGGTGGTTGTGATGGCCTGTGTGCAGTGCATCAAGGAAACTGAAGCAATGAGGAGAGGAAGGTCTTGGTTAGTAGTTTTAGGCATTCTGATGATCGTTTTTGGCAGAAACAAACCCTTTTCTATTCGGAGGCTCCTTGGAGTTTGAAAATATAGGAGAACAATGGTCAAAGGAGGTCTTTGCATCCTGGGCAGCAAGACCATAATCGCCTGACTATCTTGGTGTTTTGTATTGAATTAGGCTCTCCACTGTCTCTTCATCCTGGATGGCATGGCTGATATGGGGCATGAAGATTAATATACGACGGGAGTGGTTGGGATATAGTGCCGAGGGCTATGCTATTGTCCTCTTCAGGTTTCGGGCATGGTTTTCTTGTAGCAGCCCGAATCCTGTAGTTAACCACTCAATGGTGCAGGGAAAAACATAGTGCTCTTTTCGAATTCTAGGTCATGGTCTTCTTGTTGCAGTGGAGGGGTCGGGAATGAAGTCTCTCCATCCCCTATGCCTTAGTGCATTGAGGGGTGGGGTTTTATCTGACCTCGGTGCACAGCTCTTGACTGTAAGGTGTTTATCCCTTGCGCCTATTGAAGTGTCAATTTTTTCACTTTGGCCTATCATTGCCTCAGTAGGTTCGTGATCTGAACCTAGGTTTGTCTACGAAGGCCCTGTTTCTTTCCTTGGTCCTATGGTGCTCAACACTGCCCTTTGGGCTTTTCGAGCTCCCCACAGTGGTGTGGCCTAGGAAAGGGTCTTTGACTCCTAGAACAAGGTAAGTTCTCTATGCTTCCAAATATTTCTTAAAACCCCTATTGGGTCGTCAGTGTTAATCTGGGTAAAAAACACAAATCGAGTTAAACATCTGAAGCAAAACATCGAGGAAATGTTTAGGTACCCGACCCAAATGAAATATATGATATATGAGGGCAGAGCATTGTAGGACAATGGGTCCTTAAAGGAGTACCACATCCTTGTAGTGTCTACCATTATTCTCAATCTGAGGTTGCGTGGTGGGGCTACACTATTAAACAAATCAAAAATCCAGGGAGGAGGATATGGGAGCAGTAATTCGAAAAAGACATAGGCCAAATAGAAAAAAAGGCAGGGGGCAGAATCTTTCAAGAACATTCTAGAGGGGAAAAGAGCAGAAATAAAACAAACAAAATCAGGAGATTCTTCCCCCAGGCCATACATTGTGGAGTAGCTGAATTCCATACTTGAATTTGAAATTGATAACGTAGAAACAGATGTAAACTATTTTTCTTTCGAATCACTATTGGGCATGGAATCCCCCCAAGGCATGTTTTGGGGCTTAAAGCCCAAGTTTTGACCAAGTCTTTTGTAAAGACTTTGCGATTTGTGGGCGCAGAGCGTGAAGCCATAATAGAGTCACAAGGTTATTCACTCTTGTTTTTGTAAATGTAATATCGACTTGAAAGATCCACCCATGGTCCGCAGACCATGAGATTGTATAAATAGAGCAAGGCTCTAAGTGTAGAAGATAGCTAATCAATGAAATGAATAAAAGCAGGATGAGTCTAAGATTTTGAGTCGAAGTGTAAAGTGTGTCTTAGGTTGTAGAGTAGAAGAAGGCTCTGCAGCTGTGTGTACAGAGGCCTAGTAGTCTATAGCTGAGTGCGCAGACCCCTGCAACAGAGTGCGTAGGGCAGGTCGAGTCTATAACTGTGGGAAGAAGTAATAAAGAGAATTTTACCATATTTTTGTGTATCATTTCCTACTTTATGTATTATTGGGTATAATTTGCAAGTTTACTGTTTATTTTCCCCATGAAATTATATGTATGTACTATATAAATAAATATAACACAATGCTTTTACTTACACAAAGATAACTAACTAGTGCAAGAAGGCAAGTAAGATCTCGGGTGTGATTTAGGAAATATTGCAGAATGCGGCTCCAGCAGCATGGAAGCCCTACAACCCTTGGTTAGGGCTGCGCGAAGGCGAATCTATCAGGGCGTGAAGGCCATGGAAGTGCACGAAGCAACCTACGCGCAGGGACTAGTAGTTGGACCAAATCAACCCCTCAAACATCTCAAGGGTGCAAAAACCTAGTTCCAACACCCCCCCATACTACTTCGGGTGATACCTCAATCTGCGCTCTGCGGAATGTTGTTGAAAAAGGGCCAGTAGTATAGGGATTTGTTTGGCTAAATAACTCCGAACCTGGGTCAAGCCCCAACAAGCCAACAAATGGTTCTGTTGCTAGGACCGGGATCTGCATAGAGATGTCTGATGTCGTATCACTGGAATCCAACAAAGAAAGGGATTGAATATTGGTTGGATAGGAAGATTCACGACTTTGAGGCATAGGAGAATAGGAATCCATGACTATCAAAAGAAGAGTGGTTAGACTGCTACTTATGCATAGAGATCCACAAAATTTTCTTTGTATCTTTCCCTACTGAGCTATACAAGTGGATTGCGAAGCTAGTGGATAGCTAAGGAAGGTGTAAGTTTGACAGACCTATTATGTGGACTCCAGAATTGGTGCGTAGATTGGAAGCATCATAGGATAAGATCACACATGCTGTTGATCACTGGCTTGATCGAATTATAGGAGGATTCATCACCGAGTTCGTGGTAGATACTTCAATTAGCTATAGCGAGGTAGAATGATGCTTCGTTAAAGGAATGCGAGGCAAGTACGTTAAATCCTTGAACACTTGGATTAAAATGCTACTGTGTGAAAAGCGGGTTATGCAAATAAATTGATGTTTGGGGCTACACGAAGTGGGAGAATCTCCAGAAACAAAGGTAGAACGAAACTAGAAGCTAGCCCCTTGATTTCACCTCCACGAGGGGATGAGGAAGAGCTCACTAAGGTCTCACCAAGAAGTGCGATCAATTTTATAAGGCAGAGGATTCTGCGCATACCATCCCCACCCACACCACCGCCAGTTTCACCATATTCACCCATACCACCTTCGCCACCACTGTGAGTCAATATGGCGAGCATGATAAAGCTGCCAATGTTCAAGGGAGTAGGAAATGAAGATCAGGACCAGTTTTGGTTCGTAATTTAAAAGTTGTACGGGAAGCACAAAGAGTCACGAATGACAATATAAAGAAAGTGATGTTGGTCAGTGCTCTGCAAGATCACACGCTGACCTGGTACATTAAGCATTCCAATGATAATCCTAATGCAGTGGTCGCAGATATCCAAACTGCGCTAAACAAAGAATTTAGCAGGCTGAAGTCAGAGGCGTAGTCTGTAGAATTTCCCACTGTAGATCAACAGATTATGAAATATGTAGAAATTTTGAATAATAAACACATATTCAATGGAGATTATCCTGATCATGTAATATTGTGGAATACATACATAATACATAAGCTCCTCTACGTTGATCATCAATATAGCAGCATCAATAACAATAAAACATCAAGAGCATGCACACATTAACACAGTATGTAACCCCGGGAAAGCTTACAACTGAAAACCCCACACTATCTATATATTAATGATTGAGAACATGTAACATTACAATAGTCAATACTTCCCACAAGTACCCAGCACTATCTCCACCTGTTACACACAATACAGCTCAGATCTGATCTCCAAATCTATTCCACTGCTTGCCTGCCTCCACTGCTCAATACCTGCTTAAGAATGGAATGAGAATGGTCAAACCAAACTCATATTTACCTCAAAATAATCACTCACACTAGGAATCATGTGAGCAGAGGCTATAATCACTTGGTATTGGCCAATTCTCATTGGCATAACTCAATCCCATTGATTGTGCAAATCCTCATGCACAACTATAGTCACAACTGATAGCAATCTGATCCTCTAACACCTGCCCCTACTGAACTGAACATGCACTGACATGCAACTGAGTTAACTGATGTATTCTTTAGTTGCATTATGAGTTAATAATTAGTTTAACAACTCATCATTAGTCTATTTGCAGTTAAACTAATTACAACTAGTTTAACCAAGTCAAACTGAACACAACTCCATCAACTCCACAATCAACTCCACCAAACTCAACTGATTGAGTTCTAACTGAAGTCATGCATGCAACAACTCAACTAACCCACAAAGAAAACGTATTTCCTTCTGACAGCTGCATGTGCCACATCTGTAGCTCAAACTGAAGTGCTCCAAGAGAATAAGATAAAGTTTATAGTCTAAATATTATTATAAGCTAGTAATATTTGACTTCTCTGTAATTAGACTTGACAGTGTCACCGCTATTGTCTAAAAATAGAAGTCCATCTATTTTTGCCAACTTGACCAATCATCCATAAACAGCACCCTGCAACTCATAGACATGATCCATATGTCTAAAAATAGACTTTGCGCCATAATTTGCCTGCAGGCCCACTTAGTGAAGGCGACTCTTTTCACTAAGCTCCATCATCTTGTTGCAATCTCAACACTCCCTCTTGACAAGATATGGATTATCAGCAACCCCTATCCTGCCATGGTGGTATTCGAATTTGCACCCGGTGAGAGCCTTCATCAGAATATCAACATCCTGATCCTCCGTTGGAATGTATGAAAGTAACATGATCCTCCGCTGCACACAATCTCTGATATGATGGTACCTGATGTCAATGTGTTTAGATCTATCATGAAATACAAGATTAGCTGAGAGTTTAATGCAACTCTGGTTATCACAGTAAATCACAGTAGGATCCAAATGAGAACTTAACAAACCAACCAGAATCTTCCTCATCCATATAGCCTCGCATGCAGCCAAACTTACTGCCATATACTCGGCCTCTGCTAAACTGAGTTCCATGGATCTCTGCTTCCTGCTGTACCAAGAATCTGCTGTCGATGCAATACTGAAGACCCCTCCTGATGTGCTCTTTCTGTCTATTGGGCTCCCTGCCCAATCTGCATCCATGAAGCCACATAACTTCACCTCATCCTCCTATCTGTACCACAATCCATATCCCGATGTGCCTCTCAAATAACGCAATACATGCTTGCCCACCTTCCAGAAGAGCTTGGTAGGCTTAACCATAGCTTGTGAAAGCTGGTTAACTGCATAGCATATATCGGGTCGTGTATTGACCAAATATATCAGCGACCCCACCAACTATCGGTAAACAGTGGCATCCACTTCTTCTCTCGAAGTGGCATCCTCCTTCCTCCAACCTCCAGGAAGAGGAGTATCAACAGGCTTGTAGCCATGCATGTTGAACTTCTCCAGTATCTCCCGAGCATACTTACCTTGAGAAACAAACATTCCACCATTGCGCTGCCATATCTCCAATCCTAGGAAATAGTGAAGGAGGCCCAAGTCCTTCACCTCAAACTCCTTAGCAAGATCATCCTTACATGAAAGTATCAACAGCTCATCACCCGTTAGAATCAAATCATCTACATACAGTACAATGATAAGAAACTTACCCTCCACCACAATCTGGTATAGGTTAGGATCCGCCTCGCTCTTGGAGAATCCAAGTCCAGTGAAATAGTTGTCTATCAGTGTGTGCCAAGCACGTGGTGCTTGCTTGAACCCATACAGTGCTCTCTTGAGCCTACACACATGCGACTCGCTGCTGAAGACCTCAAAGCCTTCGGGCTGCTCAATGTACACCTCCTCCTCAATGACTCCATTGAGGAACGTAGTATTCACATCCATTTGATGAATGTGCCATCCCATCTGCGCTGAGAGAGCAAGAATCGTCTGTATGGAAGAATACCTTGCAACAGGTGCAAAGGTCTCCTCATAGTTGATCCCCTCTATCTGTGAAAAGCCTCGGGCAACAAATCTTGCCTTGTACTTCTCCACACTCTCGTCAGCTGCCTGCTTAACTTTGTAGATCCATCTCAAACCCACCACTGATTTCCCTTCCGGTCTAGGAACAATCTCCCATGCAATGTTTCTAACAATAGAATCATACTCTTCCACCATGGCATCTACCCATGCGGGATCCTCCATAGCTTCCTCGAAAGAGGATGGCTCAGTCACAACACACTTGCTCATAAGAGCCATGTATCCAGTGCACTGATTAGGCGATTGTCTCTGTCTACGTTGGGTTGTAGGTGGTCCTACAACTTTCTCTGCATCTTGATCCAGTCACTCATCTTTTGTCAAGCGCTTTCACCCTCTAATGGTTGGCGCTGCTTGAGTGGTCTCTTCCACTCCATGAACCTCATCCTGTGGTTGATCCACGTCCTGAAGCTCATCCTTAGGAACTAATAGCTCCTCTCTGCATGCAAGTGTAGCTCCCTCTCAAGCGAACACTTCATGGATTTCTCCTCCTGAAATTTTATATCCCGTCGCACAACAGTTTTACCAATGTCTAGCAAATACACATGGTAGTTGTGGGGCGTATCAGTGTACCCCACAAATATCCCAACCTCTGCGGTCGGCTCCAACTTCTACCTGGCATCCTTCGTCACATGCATGTAAACGTTAGCACCAAAAATCCTCAAATGAGAAAGATCAGGCTTCTTACCAGAATAAGCCTCCTCGGGTGTACTCATGCCAAGTATCTTATGAGGACAATGTTTCTCCACATAAACTGCTGTATTGTATGCTTCCACCCACAAGTGAAGGGGTGGGCCCTGATCATGCAAGATCGCCTGTGCAGCACCCATGATCATTCTGTTCTTCCGCTCAGCTACCCCATTCTGCTGTGGGTTATGGGGAGCTATGAGCTCTCTTCGAATCCCTTCTGCCTTGCAGAAATCCTTGAACTCGTCCGAGATGTATTCACCACCATTATCGCTCCTAAGAGCCTTCACCTTCTTCCCCGACTCCTTCTCAACCAGTGCTTTGAATTCACAGAACTTTCAATATGTATCGCTCTTCTTCTACATGAAGAAGATCCAGCACTTACGAGAGAAATCATCAACAAAAATCACATAATACCTGTGTTTTGCTGTCGAAGCAACTGAGAAAGGTCCACACACGTCTGTGTGAATTATCTCAAGGATCGTCATGGCGCGACTATCCTTCTCGTGAAAGGTGGCTATCACAAACATCCCCAAAGTACACCCCTTGCACTGATCTGACTGCGCAAGTGTGCCTTTAGGAAGCCCTGTAGTGATCTGCTGCAGTATCTTCAAGGCTCCATGGTGAAGGTGACCCAATCTCCTCTTCCACAACTCGCCATTATCTCAGCTCACCAATCCTTTTGCCTTGCCTGCCATTTCTGCGCATCCATCTACATGCAATTGATAAAGGTTCCTTACTTGAACCCCTGTCTTCCGGGTCTCACCAGTTGTCTTGCTGCGCAGGAAAGCTTTTCCCTTGTTGAAAACAACATCATACCCCTTGTCTTCTAACATCACCACGGACATAATATTCTTCGTCAATCCTGGAACATGCATGACTTCCTTCAATACGAAGGGTTTACTAGACTCCCTCTCAAAGGAAATGGTACCGATATTGGTCGCACTGTATCTACCATCATTGCCCATCTCGATGTGCACTCCAAGATCTTTGTCCTCCAGATCAGAAAAAAATCTCTATCTCCCGTCATGTGAAAAGACGCACCATTGTCCAAGAACCACACCGATCCCATCACACTTGAAACCAAGCATGCGATCAATTAAAAATCAAGCTCAAATTGTGAGGCTAGAGCCTCTCCTGCTGCAAATCGAGCAGCTTGCTTGTTCTTCTTCTTCTCAGGACAATTAGTGGCATAGTGTCTGTGCTGGTGACAGTGAAAACACTTCACCTTGGACATGTCCTGCTTCTTGCCTTTTGCACCAGACTGAGAAGCTTTCTTGGTCTTCCCTTTCTTTTCTTTAGCAGCCAAAGCACAATTTTCTTCATCAGCTCCCTTTGATGAAGATTCGTCCCTGGTAATCTGCCCGATCTTCTCCTGCTCAATATCTGACCATAGTCTTTCCCATCCTGGCAATTTCTCCCGACCATTGACAGTGTCCTGATAGGAATGCCAACTCTTCAGAAGACCAAGGAGAGCCAAGCTCACCAAGTCCTCATCATCGACAGTAACCCCCACACCTCCCAGCTCATCTCGACACTGAGTGAACTTCGTGAGATACTGGGGCATACTAGCAAGTGGAGCGAGTAGATGTGTTGCATGCAGAACATTCCAGAGTTACAAGATCGGGTTTGAGAGGAAGCCTTTCTTGTTGAGAGGGAGTGTTGAAAAGTGTGCAACAAGAAATGTTGTGCAACAAGAAATGCTTGTTGCATTCTTTTCAACAAAATTAATTTGCCAATTTTCTTTTGAGCACATTTATTTCCTGCATGTTCGACCCTGCAACAAGCATGTCATCTACATACAATAACAATATAATATAGCTACCATCATTTTTCTTTTTCAGATAAACACAATAATCAGAGTGACATCTAGTATAACCTTGTTCAGACAATAAACTGTCAAATTTTTAGATACCCTGCCTTGGAGCCTGTTTAGGAGCCTATACAAGCTGCTTCTTCAACCTACACACTAGTTTCTCCTTCCCTTTCACTTCATATCCTTGTGGTTGCTGCATATATATCTCTTCCTCCAAATCCCCATGGAGAAAGGTTGTCTTTACATCTAACTGCTCAAGATGCAAATCTTCAACTGCGACTAGACTTAAAATAGTTCTGATTGAAGTCATTTTAACAACATGAGAAAATATTTCATCAAAATCAATACCTTTCTTCTGTGAAAACCCCTTCACCACAATTCTAGCTTTGTACCTCTATTTTCCTCCATCTTCTTCCTTCAGCCTGTAGACCCATTTATTCTTCAATGTAGCTTTTTCTGCAGGCAACCTGACTAAGTCCCAAGTCTGGTTATGCATTAAGGAGTCCATCTCTTCTTTCATGGCTACCTCCCACTTCTTCTTGCTTTCAACCTGCATTGCTTCTTCATAACATTCGGGTTCACCAGAATCAGTCAACAATAAATCATATAATGAAGGAGAGTATCGTTTAGGGGGTCTACTTATCCTGGTAGATCTTCTAACACCACTTTCAGGTTTTTGCGGTGCCTGTTGCTGTTGTGGTGGTTGTTGTTGTTGTGGTTGTTGATTATTATTATTTTTAGGCACCTTTACTTTTTCAGTTATTTCATCAAGAACTGCGTATTCCTTGTTTTCTTTTTCCTGTTTCTTTTCCTGTAACTGATTCTTATACAAGACCTTTTCATTGAATATTACATCTCTGCTCCTAATGATTTTGTGATTTTCGTAATCATATAAGCGATAACCAAAATCATTAACACCATATCCAGTAAAGGTACATTTCTTTGACTCTGCCTCAAGCTTTGTTCTATTGTCTTTATCAATATGGACAAAGGCCTCACAACCAAAAGGCTTTAAAAAAAAAGTAATTTACCTTTTTACCTGTCCATGCTTCCTCTGGAACACCACCATCCAAGGAACTTGAAGGCCCTTTTTTTATTAGATAAAGAGCAGTATTTGCAGCATCTGCCCAAAACTGTAAAGGAAATCCTGCATGAAATCTCATGCACCTTGCACGCTCCATGATTGTTCTGTTCATCCTTTCTGACACACCATTTTCTTGTGGTGTTCTTGGAACTGTCTTCTCTCTGCGCATTCCATGCTCTGAACAGTACCTATCAAACTCTTTGTTGCAATATTCACCTCCATTGTCTAATCTAAGACACTTCAATTTCTTTCCTGTCTCAATCTCAACCAAAGCTTTCCATTTCTTGAAAGTATCAAATACATCAGATTTATTCTTAATACAATAAATCCAAGTTTTTTCTAGTGGCATCATCAATAAAAGTAACATAATAACAAGAATCATAGAGAGATGATACCTCTGAGCAGGTCCCCATACATCTGTATGCACAAGCTCTAATTTTTCGCTCTTCTTTTCTTTCCCAACTCTTAGAAATCTAGCTCTCTTCTGTTTTCCATAAATGAAATTCTCATAGAAGCCCAAATCAGCGTTCTTCAAACCCGACAACAAATTTCTTGAGTGAAGAATCTTCATCCCCTTTTCACTCATGTGTCCGAGCCTATGATGCCATAATGTTGCATCTGCTCCTTTGGAAGTTAAAGCATTAACAGAGTTAGAAATACCATAGCATAAATACAATGTACCAACCTTTTCACCTTTTGCTATTACCAGGCTCCTTTGGTGACCTTCCAAGCTTTATCTGTGAAAGTTGCCACACAACCTTCACCGCCTAACTGCCCTGTTGAAATCAGATTTTTCTTTAGATTTGGAACATGCCTTACCTCCTTTAGTAGCCATTGGTTTCCATTCTGCTTTTT
>APFE030765555.1:0-24777 GCA_000404065.3 Pinus taeda
TCGGTTTTGAGATCCAGTGGGAAATCTCTGTGTATATGTGTTTTATGTGTTATGCTCTCACATTTTTATTTTTCCTGTGATTTAGAATTCGTATGCAGGTAATTTCTGTACGGGGTTAAAACCTACAATCTTGTATCTCTTGTCTTGGCTTGTTTTCTGTCGATCATTTAATGTTCTATCTGCACTTTACTTTAGGTATGTGTGATTGATAATCTGTGGAATATAATAAGAAAAAGAAGTAAAATGTTATAAGCATAGCACATACCATAACTTAACACGAAGGCTCTGTGGGACAATTTAGGGACTTTTTACCAATCTAAGTCTCTCGTGAACAAATTGTTCCTACAGAAAAAGTTGTATAACATGAGGATGAAGGATGGAGACTTGGTGACAAAAAATCTGAATCCCTTTAATGTTGTGGTAAGTCAGTTGTTATCTATTGATATTAAAATGTAAGATGAAGATTAATGGAATTTTTTTCACTCTACCAGATTTGTGGGATAGTCTAGTTGTTGCAATAGGTAGCAATATAACTACCTTGAAATTTGATGAAATAGTCTAATCCTTTCTGTCAAAGGAGATGAGACAAAAAATATGGAGGGCCAAAATGGAGATGCCTTGTTTGTATGAGGATGGTCCCATAATAGAAACAAAAATAAGTCCTCGAGTGGGAGATCTAAATCTAGAGGGAGATATAAATCTCCAGGACAACCTCTAAAGGTGTGCTGGAAATGCGGAAAGGAAGGGAACTTCAAAAAGGACTGTAGATCTAAAGCTCCTGAGAAAGGAAAGGGATATGATGATGATTCCTCTATAGAGGCAAAAACCACCCCATATGAAGGTGGGGATGTGTACTTGTCTTCTTCTTAAAGTGCACATGTAGATCATGAGGCATGGTTGATTGACTTAGGTGCATCCTTTCACTTCACTCCCCATAGGGAGTGGTTCTGTGAGTATGAGAAATGTGTTGGTGGTGATTTCTTCTTAGGGGATGATAGGAAGGCTAGAACTGTTGGATGCCAAAATTTCAAGATGAAGTTGCAAGGTGGAAGGATTAGAACACTTCCGGGTGTTCTACATATTCCTGCATTATCCAGAAATCTAATTTCTGTAAGCAAGATGGATGATGCAAGTATAAAAATAGTGTTCAAGAAAGATACCTGCAAGATGGTTTAAGGAGCACTGCTATTGATGCGAGGAGTTCATATTGGAACTTTGTACAAGCTTCTAGGTAGTACTGTTACTGATAGGTCCAACAATTCTATGGTTCCTGAAAGTGGAGAAGAAAATCTAGTAGTCTCTGGGAAAAAGACCATGCTATGGCATCAAAGGCTTGGACATATTAGAGAGAAGGACCTTTGAATACTTCATGGTAATGGTATGGTAGACGGTATGTTTAATTTCTCTTTGGATTTTGATTTCTATGAATTGTGTATATGGAAAGCATAATCAGGTGAGTTTCCCCTCTGGTGCTAAGAGGGTGAAAGGGATATTAGAGCTTGTGCACAGTGATGATTTTGGACCTGTGTCGGTTCCATCACTGGGTAAGTTTGTGTACTATGTATCATTTATAGATTACTTCTCAAGGAATATATGGATATATTTCCTCAGGAAGAAATCTAAAGTCTTTGACAAGTTTAAAGAATTTAAGGCTCTAGTGGAAAACCAGAGAGAGAAGAAGATAAAGGTGTTGAGGACAAATAATAGTGGAGAGTTTTGCAAGAAGGATTTTCAAGAGTTCTGTAAGAAGTGTGGCATAGCACGACAAAATAATACTCCATACACACCTTAGAAAAATGGATTTGTAGAGAGAATGAATGACACATTGATGGAAAAGGTAAGAATCATGCTTAGTGGTGTCAGGTTTGGATATGAATTCTGGGAAAAGGCGAAGGAGACTGCATGTTACCTGGTTAATAGATCACCTTCATCAGCGTTGGAGGATAAGACTCCACATGAGGTATGGACTGGTAAGAAACCTTGTATTTCACATTTGAGGGTATTTGGTTGTGATGCATATGTACATGTTCCCAAGGAGAAGAGAACCAAGTTGGATAGTAAATCTGAAAGGTGCATCTTTATTAGGCATAAGGATGGTCTAAAAGGTTATCAGATTTGGAACCCAGAAACAAGGAAGGTTGTGTACAACTAAGATGTGGTGTTTAGAGAGGTAAAATATGTTATTAAACATGAAGCCCTACCAAAGGAACCTGTTGACAGTGTTGGAGCCGCTAACAAGTCAGGGGATCTCCCTGGTAAGAAGTCCCAACTAGACCTTAGACCATTTGGTGTAGGAATCCCAGCAATGGGTCGTATGGTATCACCTTGACCACGGTTGTGCGCAAATGCAATAAGGATTTCCTTGGTAGCAATGGTGTGACCAGCACAGCAAGCCAAGGAAGGTGCATGAAGGGTTCTAACACAGAGAAAGTGGAATGAGGTTGCCCCTTGGGAACCTATGGAAACACGTGGCTTGGGAGGGAACACACGAGAAAAGGTACATCACAAGTTGGAAGGCAGGTGAACCAACGATAAAAAATGATGGTTAAACCAACAACACATCTCAATAAGATTATAAATACATATATAGAAAGAGTCCATGCATACATGCATAAGAAAACAACTACACATATCATTAGAGTAACCAAGATAACTAAAATACAATAATAACATATGCGTGAAACATGTTGTCTCTGTTATATTAAGAAAGTGAAAGTTCCAATCATACATACAACCATGTCCAACTACTAGTCCTGAAAAAGAAACATTACAGTCACTGTTGCCTGCTCCTCCAAAGAGATATACTAGCTCTACATTAGGGAGAAGCCAAGGCGCATTACAATAAACTCTAAGATTTCTGTAAGATACACCTATAGGAAGCTTGCCTCCCAAAAGCCTCTACAATGAGTTATGAGGTTCTATAAATAGAAAAGGGTCGGGTGACCCTTGACATTCCCCTTTATGACCCTTCACATACACTCATGACTCTTCAACTACTACGTGATTGTTACATTCGACCATCGACACTTGGTCTTTCACTTTTACAATATGTTACATTACAATCTGCACATGTACCCATATGAGACAAAATAGGCTTGAGCAAGCCATGCAAGACACTACTAAGACTTGGAAAATTGTGGGAAGACCAACTCTTTGACATCCTCGTGATGATCAACGGTGGCGAACTCATGCCAAGCTTGGTAGTCTGTGATGGTGTTCGCGTGCTCAAGGGTGACATCCTAATGAAAGTGAACTCTCGTCTCTGTTGCATCTGGGTACACTTATTTGGCACCTCTGTCCAACTTTCCTTTTAACATGCACATCATAGTCTTGATTGCAGCCAGACTAGCAACATATTGATGCATAGTGTCTGCGTTGATCTCCAAGTATGTGTTGGTGGCTACATGCATCAACTCATCAAAGTACATGTCCAGCTCTATTTGGACTTGGTTCTTTGACTTCACCTAGGTAAGTGTGCCAATAAATGGGATCGTGTGCAAGCACACAATGACATCCATGCTTCTGAAAACCCGTGCATGTGAAGCCTCCAAACTGGTGATGAGTTGCAGGAGTTCCTCATAGTTCCGGATCGGAGTCCGGATGCATGCCTTCAACACTATCGCCTTGGGCTTCATCATCTTTTGCAAGTGAAATGGGGCTCCTTTGTACCTCATTGTCCATGTTTGCATGTAATCAACAGCAGTGTGAAAATTTGACAAGATGCGTTCTTTCCTAGCACAACATTGCTACCAACCGTTGAGATGGACAACTAACTTGTGCATGGTTCCAAATTTAGAATACAACATCCGCATGACTTCTTCGAGATATGATACTTCATCCAGTATTGCTCTCCTCAACTTTTCTCAGGTGGATGATGTAATCCGTTCTCTTCCCTATTTGCCCGCTTGTAATTCCTTAGCCATTCGCTCGTTCTCTGCTATCAAGAACTGAACACTTGAGCTAGCAGCTTTCACATATGCACTAGTAGAATCAGCCAATGTTGTTGGATGCTTTAACACATCGGATATGATCACTTGTTCTTCAAACTACACAGGAGATGTGTGGACATCTGGAGTAGGCACTCTACATGACTACACAACTCTGTGTTGCGACTCATCGAAAGATATGTGTGCATCTCCGCTTCCGGATTGTCTTCAAGGTTCTCTGTGTCTCCTTGATCTCTTGGGACTTTCTCTCCTTCCAGATCTGGCGAAGCCGGTGGGGTGACTTCTCAGTTATGAGGCATGAGGTCAATATCCTGTTCAGACTCTTGCTGCACCACATCCATCTCCATATGCTCTAGCATCTATTCAATCTCTTGAGCTAAGTCCTGCTCCTGCGACTGCTCACCCTATATTCTTTGTTCCAACTGCTTGGATAAGTCTATAAACTTTATTGGCGCAGTCTCATCAATCTATTCATGTTGCGCCTCCTACTATGTCTATCCCTATTGCGCTTCTTTCTCTCTTCTACACAACTCCTGTTATTCCTGGAGTTGCTGCTTCAACCCTTGCAACTCCTTTTCTATTTCCTCCATCCTCTGTTTCTCTCTTTTCCTTTGCGCGTTCCTCTTGTTGCATTGCCACCTCTTATCATCAATCTCCAAAGATGCTTTCATCACGATTGGATCTGCTTTGAACCTACAGCTTTGTTTTGCCTCTGCGTTGTCAAAAACCTTTCTCTTGCCTTTGTCATGCGCAGGTTTGTTACCCTCTACTGCTGCTGATGATGGTTCTCTCTGAGATGTTGCTTCCCTCTTCTTTGCTAACCATTCCATAACTATGGTGACTGGTTTAATGAGCCTAGATAATCTGTGACAATATCTTCATGGGTCTTCCTTAGGCCAATGACACGCCCCATGGATCCAAGGAAATTGGATTCTTGCACAATGGTCCTTTACCAAGCAATGCAATTCATACGGATTAAAACTTCTGGTGCCGAAGGTGAAACTCTTGAACTCCTTCGTTTCAGCCTCAACATGCTTGAGATTATGTATCTCGTACAACCCAATCTGCAAAGGAAGAGAGGACCAAGGTTCCTTCTTCTTCCTGTGCAGTGTAGATGACAAACCTATCGAAGTGTGATACGACACTTCTTGCATGATGAGATTGTCCATTGAAAACTTTGGTAAAACATGCAGAGGCTTCTCCGTGCTGTAAATCCATATGAAGGTGCCAAGGGGTGAGGCATACCAATCTACTATGTCGATCAATGCATCCATTGTTGCCTGCGGCATGTAAGGTGGATCCTGCTGAAATATCATTTTGTACACTAGGGTGACAAAGTGGTCTACCAACTGTGTGATAACTTTGCGGAAGTTTCATTTAAAGAACAATCTGCAATAAGTTTTCACAAAGGTCTCCGAAGGTGTCCATGCCCAACTCAAGCCTAGGAATTGCTGACGGGCACAGATTGCATCCAGTATGTATGTAGACATGTATATCTATGCTTGTTGACCCTTGGGTGGATGTCGGGCTTCCACCATCTATTCATTCAACTTGAGAGCCAAGATGTCGGACCAGTTGCATGGCCTTCCTTCACTGGCCAGGTGGTCCAGCGTAATCACCCATCTTTGTGGGAAGGTCTATGTGCTTTCTTGGTCGTATAAGTGACATGCAAAGATGACCAAGTATTGATATGCCTTCCACAATATCTTCGTCTTGTAAACTAGGTTGGGTGTTGTCTTGAACTTGGCTGGATCTTTCACCCAGCTCTTCAAGATATCTCTAGAGTTTGCATTATTGATGGGTTTGTTGAAGGGTTTCTCCATTGTAATCATCAGTTGTGATAATTGATACATCTTTTGAATGGCCTCTGCCCTGAAGGTAGCAAGATCGATACCAGTGACACTACTCAATTTCATCGTCTTAGGATTAGTGTGTGAGACAATCCAATGTATTATGTCTGCACATGGAAACGCGGGATACCTATATGCAATCTGTCATAAGCCAGACTTGTGGATGTTGACATAAATCGTGCAGTCTTCTAGATCTTCCTCAAATGTGCCTAAGAATGTGTCATTGATTTCCTACCATTTCATCTTGATGTCATTGTCTATGAAAAACTTGGTGTTTTTGTAAATGGGAAAGCTCATAGACACTTGTTCAACTGCATCTTTAGTTGCACTTCCAATGGTGTCCTTTGACCCTGCTCTCTTGGAGGCCATTGTACTTGTACTGTTGAGAGATAGAAAAACACTTGCTATACCTAGAGACATAGTGACACTCATGAAAATCAATCTGTCAATTGAAAACCAAAACAAATTTGAGGACTGACATGCAACATACCTGGGTGACTCGTTGTAAAGATTACACAATTTTCACCAAGAGGCTAGGAGACTGACTATTGATACTGTGCATGATACAGTCTGAGCTATCAGGAGGCTGAATGACTGCTAAAACTGGATAATGCATAGTCCAGCTTGGCTTGCTGAGGACTTAAATTGCGCAATGCGCAATTTCAGTCAGCAAGGGCATGTAAGCCCAAGGATTGCATTGTGCAATTTTTTGGATCAGCAGGGCACTGCCTCCCAGAATTGCGCAAGGCAAGCCTGGAGGTCAATGCTAGCCCGGATTGCACAGTTTTTGGAGGAAAGGTAGAGCCTTCACTTCCAGAAATGTGCATTGATGTCTGTGTAAGCCAAGGTCCAGGCCAAGGCAGCCCAGACCCACCGACGGGCAACTGAAAACATGAAAATGTTTGGATGCATGGTGAGACTGAGTGGAAGCAAGAGTGAATGATGATGCATGAAAATAGTGAATGCAGGATTCAGAAAACGGGATCGCATGCATATGTGTGAAACGATTCGCCGCAACGATGATCATTAGTGAAAAAGAGTGTCATGCATGCGAGAATAGTGAGATGCAAATAAAAACTGAAGCAGTGCTTCTAGAAGCTAACATACATTAAAACGACAACATGTGTTCAATAAAACCAAGCAAAAAACACTCACACAAAGTGAAATACAAAAAGTGATAGAAAAGCAGCAAATGACATGAAAAGCAGACTTACCCGGAAAACGCTGAGTTGAATGTGTCGAAGACTCCTAGATGTGATGTGGGATGTCAGAGCTCCAAGTTCGATGTGAGGAATGAGCTTTGCAGCGTCGAATAAACAGTTTTGATAAGGATGAGCCTTATGACACGCATGCCGCAAATCTAGGAAAAAGCGGCACTTGGAGGGAAGTGCATGTAACCTCCACGTGCCCAACCATATTTCTTATTTATGTTACACCCTCCTTTTTTCATTTTATTACCGTTGTTAAATAAATCACCTCCTTGAACTGCCAAAAATAGATCCCTAAAATCTAGGGATGCTTTTTACATGTTGTTTTTTCTATTTCTGGAAAAACAGCCCATGCATGCAAATCAGGATTTCTCGATCCCGGAGGGAACCAGTCAACCTGAAGGCACATGTAGCAGTCTGCAATCATGGGAAACGGATTTGCACAGTTTCTAGGTTGAGCAAGGCTAGCTATCCCTCAGGCATTATGCAATTTCTGGCGTCAAAAGGTCACTGCCTCCCATAATTTCGTAATTTCTGAGCTGAAGCCCAATGTCAGGCTGGATTGCGTAATTTCCAAAGGGAGGGATACCTGGATGGATTGCGCAATTTTGGAGACCATCAGGATTGTGTAATTTCTGGAGGGAAGGTTGGTTCCCCTCCAGAATTGCACAATTTTCAGAGAGAACATCTCAGACAGAGATATGACTAAATCTGGAATGTCGGCCTGCAGGTGGAAGACAAACACGTTGACATGCACGAGCTAGCGAGCCACTGAAATTCACCTGAAGCCTATGTACTTGATAGTGCAAGACATGCTACGAAGGATGGTTGGTAGGGAGGCTCCAAAACGAAGCTAAGTCAAAATTTTGGAGGGTGGTTGTAGCCGCTACAACACTTGGCGACACACTAGTAGAACTCCAGCTCTCTGAATAGGCCTTGTTTCGTAAAAAGCAAGTCTAACTGATCCATATTTAAATCGGAATGCAACAAATTATAGAGATAGCCATAAACATAGAGATGCAGTGGAAATAATACTTCATTTCATTAATGTAAGATACTGAAATATGCTTACAAACAAAAATGGAAATAGACCAGCTAGGGCGATGGTAGCTTATCTCTGAGAAGAGATGTGGTGGCTACATGCTTCTTAATTATGTTACAATGAGGCTCGAAGGCATATTTATTGTTGAGAAACAATGGAAAGCCCTTAACATCCCAAAACCTAACCCTAGAAGATGAAACGCCAAATTGTGGGCCCCGTTTTGGGTAAGTTGGTACATTAACTTCCCAAGGTCGTAACTTTGGCACCCGATCTTCGTTTGATGCATACAAAAACTTGTTAGAAAGATCTATCCGAGGACTATAACCTTGGAAGAGCTCTCCAACCCATGTTTCTCCCGGGTTTCTCAAAACACGTCATTTATGGCCTCAAAACGGCTCCGAAAGTTCAGGACCCAAAAAAAAACTGCTAAAAATAAGTTGTGCTACAATTACGAAAACTGAAAAACTGAAAGAGACATTTATGGGGGTCCAAGTGGGATAGGTGGGTGGCCACCAACATCCACCTGGATCATTCCTCCCCGCTTAGAAAGCAATGGTCCCCATTGCGTTGAGTTCCTCCCTGAGATGAGGAAGCTTCTGCTGAGCTAGGTTTCTGGTGAGTTGTTCTGCAATCTCTGATGTGTCCAGTAATAGTGGGAAGCATGGTCGACAACGGTCCACATTAAACACTCGGTGCAAGCAAAGGAATGGAGGAATGTTGTGCTCCAAAGCATTGTTTCCCATAGCCTTGGTGACGTTGTAAGGACCATGTTAGAGTGGTTGGAGCTTTTGATGGGCTCTTGTAAGGCGTTCTTTCTGCAGATGCAACCAGACTTTGTTGCCCACCTAAATCTTGTGTGGTACCCCTGTGGGTGAGGAGAATTTGTTCCTATGTTTTGTCATGACTGTATCCCTCTTTTGTTGTTGCTGCGTGGAGGAACCCTTCGTGGCGGTCATGGATGTGGTGATGATCTTTCCCTTTCCTTGGGAGCGAACCAAATAGAAAATGAATTTCCTAGTCTAGGAGATGAGCTAGCTGCCTTTCTTAGCAGTGATCAAAGAGGTGGCAGTAGGTGGGGCTACCTCTGGTATCTTGTATAATGAATTACACAAAGAAATAGTGACAGCACGAGGCCTTGACTCATACACAACATGTCGCCTCCACAAGTATGGTTGGCCTAATAATACATCACAAACATCCAGAGGTGTAACATCACACAATACCTCATCTGTGAAGGGCTTGATGTTGTAGGGAAACCAACACTGCTGGAAAACTTTGAGATCTCGTCCTTTATGAAGCCACCTAATATTGTACAGCTGCGGGTGTGGTGTAGTCAGTAGGCCCAGCCGCTTCACAACCTCTACTGAAATGAGGTTCTTCTGGCTCCCACTGTCAACAATGAATTGCAGCGGTGAACCCTTCACTCACATTTGTGAGTGGAAAAGGCGCTCCCCCTCCTCTGGGTCTTCAGGCTCATTCTTCTAGATCTTGGAAGTGAAAACAGTGGCGCTAGGCTCTGCGTTAGTGATCTGCTTCCCTTTTCCATTCCCCTTGTCAGGTTCTAACTCAGGGTCGGAACATGCATCTGATTCGGAAGCCTTCAACTTGGCCACCAACGACTGCTTGGTCCGACACTCACTTGTGTTGTGAGTGGGGCTCTTATGGAACTCACACCACTTTCCGGTGTCCTTCTTTGACTTCGTGGTGTTGTTCTTTTCCTGTGGCTTCGACAGGTTGTCTTGGGTCACCTTGCCTTGGCTTTGTCCTTTGATCTTCGGATTTGCAGATCCAAAGTCTCGCTTCTTTTGTTTAAACTTCTGCTTTATCTTGACAATGTATCGGTATGCTATGCCGAGTGAGGAAATGTTCAGGAACTCCATTTCTTCCTGGATGTACCTATGTAGGTAGCCATGGTATTTCAGTACCAAATGTAGCTTAGAGTCCTTGATACCTAACTATGTGTGAAGGGTATGAAAAATGTTTGTGAACACCAGCACATCTTGGTCCCTTCCTTGCCGCAGTGTGGTCCATTTGATGTATTTGTCCTCATAGCTTTTGATAGGGTAGTACTGCTCCTTGATGGAATCCTGGAATGAATCCCAAGTGGGTGCGGCTGAAAATAGTGAGCCCTTACTTGCATTCTTCATAATAGGTTTCCCACCAGTCCTTGACATGCAGGGCTGCTTTGAGAAGAGCGAAAACAATCTTTTCCTGACTTGAAAATTCATCAACAGAAAAATACCCATCTAGCATATTTAACTATTTATCTATGGCATCTGCGTCTATTTGACCCTCAAAGATGGGCATTTCAAAATTAACTTGCACCTTAAATGGTGTGGCATTTCTAGAATAGCTGTTGGAAGCCGATGCGTCGCCTCTGGGTAGTCGTTGAAGGATTTGGGCAAAGTTGTCCATCATCGTGTTCCTTTGTCGCTTGAGGGCTTCTTCGAGTAAGATTTTGATAGGATCTCCTGCCCCCTCATCTTTCTTTTCATATGCCATGGGAGGCCATCAAGATTTGCGAGGCCGGTCTTGCAAAGGTTCGACTAGTTCAAGCCCTAACTCCTTATATCCCGACTTCATTGGGAACATGCAAAGAAAAACAGAGAAAAAGCAAACCACTCTAATACAACTGATTTGGATTTAAACAGGAATGCAACAAATTATAGAGATATCCATAAACACAGAGATGCAACATAAATAATACTACATTTCCTTAATGTAAAATACTGAAATATGTTTACAAACATAAATGGAAATAGACTAGCTAGGGCAATGGTAGCTTATCTCTCAAAAGCGATGTGGCGGTTACATGCCTCTTAATTGTGTTACAATGAGGCTCGAAGGCCTATTTATTGTTGAGAAACAATGGAAAACCATTAACATCCCAAAACCTAACCCTAGAAGATGAAACAACAAATTGTGGGCCCCATTTTGGGTAAGTTGGTACATCAACTTCCCGGGGTCGTAATTTTGGCACCCAATCTTTGTTTGGTGCGTACAATAGCTTGTTAGAAAGATCTATCTGGGGACTATAACATCAGGAAGAGAAACATTGGTTATAGACCAATGTTGCTCCAATTTTTCCCAAAAAAACGTCCTTTAGGGCCTCAAAACAGCTCCAGAAGTTTAGGACCCAAAAAAACTGCTAAAAATAGTAAGTTGTGCTACAATTATGGAAACTGAAAAAACTGAAAGAGATAGTTGTGGGGGTCCAAGTGGGATAAGTGGGTGGCCATCAACATCCACCTTGATCACTAACACCTTTGGAAGTATTATTCAGTTCTCTGATCATATTGACTCCCATAGTAGCTTAATTAAAATATGTAGCACCTGCAATGCTCTGGTCGGTCAACACACATTTCAAGCCAAGTGGACACGTTTGTTTTGATTGGGATGAGGGGTATATTGGCACAGAAGAAATATGATAGTCATAGTTTAAGTTTCATCTATGGTGTTTCTCCGCTGCCTAGCAAGCCTAAACAGTACCCCGACGGAGTCACATAGGAACACAAGCATCGCTCCGCTACCAGCGAGCCTCATGAGTACCCTAGCGGAGCTACTTGCATCACCTCTCTATGTAGGAAGCCTTTCTCTTCTTTCGCCTTATTCATTTTTCATTTTTCAAAATTTTTCACATTTTCATTTTTTTCATTTTTCAAAACTGTGCATAACACTTATTCATTTTAGAGGCGGAAGAGGGATCCCAAATTATTGAGAGCATAAGAGTTTGTGCCTTCAAAGAATTAATTTGTATATACGTCTGACGTGCTTATTAAGGTTTTCCCCCTCACCTTACTCTACTTGACTGAGCTGAAAAGGTTTAACTCAAAACAACCGACTAGAGTAGGTGATACTAGTTAGCGCACAAGCGTTTTGTTTTCATCAAGGTTCACTTCGAACAACTTGTATTTTCCATTGTTGTATCATGGACTGAAGACAACAAGTTCTACATATATACACAAGATGACAGATAACCAAGTATTGATAACTGCACAAGTCCTCTTGCACTTTACCCTTGCTTGTTTCAAGAATCACACATGGTTTCATACGAAACTAACCTACAAACGTAAAAAAGAAAACAAACAACTAAAAGAATGAAGAGTAGAGGAAAAATGTGAAATCAAAGCGAGTAAGCAAACAAGAAAGCAAGGAAAAAAACACACAAAGCAAGAAACAAACATGCATGCAAACCAAGAATGACAAGAAGCGAACACTACTACTCCTCCTAAGCTAACAGTGCATGGGCCTGATCATGTGAAGTGATATTTCCAATGCAGCCACCGGCGCATTGGTCAACCCATGTTAGTGAAGGCATGGTTTGCGAACATTACAGTGGTGTGAACCAGTGAACATGAAAGATATAACAATGACGACAAACACACTCCGAGTCTAAATGCGTCCACGGAAAAGAAATGAGTGAAAGAACATGACATGCAATCATGGACTTACCATGGTGTTGTGTTACACTACATGTAGATGTTAAGCATATGCATTCTCTCACTGTGACATGCAAGAAAATGAGAGAAACAAAAACAACTTGCGTTGCACAAGTGTGCTTGTTGTGTAAGATTCCTCCAATGCATGAGCGATGGGATCATGTAGTTCAAGTGGAGGAAGCATAATATTTGTGTGGGATTGATCTTCAATGCATACAGATGAGTGATGAGGAGCCTTGGGTGTTTCAACAATTTCCTGATCGGAAGTGAAACCAACCTCAGGACAGCGAGGGCTTGACATAACCATCAGCTCGAGCTGAAGTTCCTTGACAGTTTGCGGGGTTTTGACTTCTTCGACAGATAAATCATTACAAACAGGTGGCTTTGAAAGAACAACAGCAATAGGATCAACGTCATTATCAAATACAAGAGTAAATGGATCATGGCAGGTACGATAAAAAAAATCAATGATTTCGTCGGCATCCTCATGGTCAAATAAATCAAACAGAGGGGTAGATCAGAAGAAGGAATGTTCACCCTCTGCGTTTCCGAAAAAAGAAGATGAAAAATCAAGTGGATTTTCAATGAATGATTTTTCCTCTCTGCTCTCGAATGATGAACTGACATTAGGTATGTTCTGTGAATGATTAATGGTAAATACATCTATGGATGGATTTACACAAGGAAAATCAGAGATAGTAGAATCACCAAAGATGTCCAAAAAAAGCAGAGGAGGCGCATACAAAAGGAGATCATTGTTGCAGGTTGATTTTCAGGTTCCCAGTCATACTCTTCATGAATGACAATGCAGATTGGTTGTGCAACAACAACTCCATCAATGGATTAATCCTCTTTCACCACAGGTGTAGAGTCTAGAACAAAAGAACACAAGGCAGTGCAATCCATAGGATCAACAGAACACGAAGACAAAGGCTATGATAATAGATGCACATGACAACCC
Source organism: Pinus taeda (assembly GCA_000404065.3). Lineage (NCBI taxonomy): Eukaryota > Viridiplantae > Streptophyta > Pinopsida > Pinales > Pinaceae > Pinus > Pinus taeda. Next base: position 13,448 of record APFE030765555.1, read on the forward strand.
ATGGGCTTCGCAACCAAATCTACGCGAAAATTGAGAGAAGTGATGTTGGGAGGATGTGATAGTTGAACATACGTGTGTGCATCTTCTCCCACATCACTATTCTATGGTGGAGTTGTTTGGTGAGGGGAAGGAGGAGAGTCACCTATGACAGTGACCGTGTCTATCTGTGATTGCGCAATTCCATCACTGAAGTATGTTGAGCATAGTTTGAACCTCAACTTCATCTTGGGATTGACTGATTTGTTAAGACAATATTCCAATCTGTGCCAAAGATATTGAAACTTCATCTGGCTTTTCGAAGCATCAAACTATAATACACGGAAACGCTGCCAAAAATCCATAAGTGATTCTTGTAGAGTCTTCCATTGTTTTAATAGTTTTTTGTCAAGAGGTTCCAAATCAAAATAATGGAAAGTAGATTCAATGAGATCACATAACTTCTCAAGTGAGTGCATGCTGCCGGGTGGCAGGTTGTTGGACCATCATTGTGGGGATTCGCAAAGTGTGTGTGAAAGAAGCAAGATGACCTCTTTTGCATAGAACTCATCTACATCATCAAGAAATGCAAAGAAGTCTTGCAAGTACTTAGGCCAGACCACTTTTCCTTCACCATCGTACGTGAATTCCGACAAGACATCAAAAAACTCCCTCATGATGTCGAGATCTTCGACATTAGAGAAACATCACGAAGGGCTAAGTCTAACAGTATCCATGATGGATATGCAAAGATTCAAAATAGGATGACAGAACAGAGCTTGACATCTAGCCCTCCTTCTAGCACCAAAAATTTTGACGGTGTTGGACCCACCAACATGTCAGTGGATCTCCCGAGTAAGAAGTCCCAACTAGACCTCATACCGTTTGGTGTAGGAGTCCCAACAGTGGGTCATACGGCATCGCCTTGACTGTGATTGCACGTAGACGCAAGAAGGATGTCCTTGTTGGTAGAAAGGGTGTGACCAACACAGCAAGCCAAGGAAGGTGCATGAAGGGTTCTAACACACAGAAAGTGGAACGAATGCGCCCCTTGGAAATCTATGGAAACACATGGCTTGGAAGGGAACACACGAGAAAAGATACATCACACGCTGGAAGGCAAGTTAACCAACGATCCAAAATGATGGTTAAACCAACAACACATCTCAATAAGATTTATGCATACATATATAGAAAGAGTCCATACATACATGCATAAGAAAAAAGATACACATATCATTTGAGTAACCAAGATAACTGAAATACAATAATAACATATGCATGAAACGTGCTAGTTTTGTTATATTAAGAAAGTGAAAATACCAATCATACATACAACCATGTCCAACTACTAGTCCCGACAACGGAATGTAACAGTCACTGCCGCTTACTCCTCCAAAGAGATATACTAGCTCTACAATGTGCAGAAGCCAAGGTGCATTACAATACACTCCAACATTTCTGTAAGATACACCTATAGGAAGCTTGGCTCCCAAAAGACTCTATAATGAGTTATGAGGTTCTATAAATAGTAAAGGGTGGGGTGACCCTTGACATGCCTCGTTGTGACTTTTCACCTACCCTCATGACTCTTCAACTACTACATGACTGTTACATTTGACCATCGACACTTAGTCTTTCAGTTTTACAACATATTACATTACAATCTTCACATGTACCAATGTGAGACAAAATAGGCTTGAGAAAGCCATGCAAGACACTACTAAGATTTGGAAAACTGTGAGAAGACCAACTCTTCGACATCCTTGTGATAATTGATGGTGGTGAACTGATGCCAAGCTTGTAGTCTGTGATGGTGTCCACGTGCTCAGTGGTGACATCCTGCTGAAAACGAACTCTCACCTCCGTTGCATCTGGGTACACTGGTTTGGGACCTCTTTCCAACTCGTTTGTTAACATGCACATCATAGTCTTGAGTGCAGCCGGACTAGCAACATACTGATGCATAGTGTCTGCGCTAATCTCCAAGTTTTCACTGGTAGCTACGTGCATCAACTTATCAAAGTACGTGTCCAACTCCATTCAGACTTGGTTCTTTGAATTTGCCTTCGTGAGTGTGCTAATAGATGGGATTGTATGCATGCACACAATTACATTCATGCTTCTGAACACCCATGCATGTGAAGCCTGCAAATTGGAGATGAGCTGCGGGAGTTCCTCATAGTTCCGGATCTAAATCCAGATACATGCCCTCAACTCTACTACCTTGGGCTTCATCATCTTTGGCAAGTGAAATGGGGCTCCTTTGTACCTCATTGTCCATGTTTGCATGTGACCAACAGTATTGTGCATATTTTACAAGATGCATGCTCTCCCAACACAACGTTGCTACCAACTGTTGAGATGGACAATTGACTTGTGCATGGTGTCGAATCTAGAATACAACATCCGTATGACTGCTTTGAGAGATGATACTTCATGTAGTATCGCTCTCCTCAACTCTGCTCAAGCGGGTCATGTAATATGTTCTCTCCCCTACTTGGTTGCTTGTAATTCCTTAGCCATTCACTCGTTCTCTTCTATCAAGAATTGAACACTCAAATTGGTGGCTTCAGTATATGCTCTCGTAGCATCGGCCAATGCTACTAGATGCTTGTGCACATCAGATAGGAACACTCATTCTTCAAACTACATAGGATATGTGTGGAAATCCAGAGTAGGCACTTTGCACGACTGAACAACTCTGTGTTGTGACTCGTCGAAAGATATGTCGTGCATCTCCACTTCCGAATTATCTTCAAGGATATCTGTGTCTCCTTGATCGCTTGGGACTTTCTCTGCTTCCGGATCTGGTGAAGTTGGTGGGGTGACCTCTCAGTTATGAGGCATGAGGTCAATAACTTGTTTGGACTCTAGCTGCACCACATCCATGTCCATATGCTCTAGCATTTGTTCAATCTCTTAAGCTAAGTCTTGTTCCTGCGACTGCTCACCCCGTCTTCTCTGTGCCAGCTGCTCGGATGAGTTTATAACATGTATGGGCGTAGTCTCATCAATCTGTGCATGTTGCGCCTCCTGCTGTGTTTGTCCTTGTTGCACTTCCTTCTCCCTTCTACGTAACTCCTCTTCTTCTCGGAGTTGTTTCTTCAACTCTCGCAACTCATTTTTTGTATCCTCCATCCTCCATTTCTCTATTTTCCTTTACATGTTAATCCTATCACCTCTTAGCCTCAATCTCCAAAGTCGTTTTCGTCACGAGTGGATCTGCTTTGAACTTGCAGCTTTGTTTTGCCTCTGCACTGTGAACAACCTTTCTCTTTCCTTTGTCATGCACAGGTCTGTTACCCTCTGCTGCTGCTAATGATGGTGCTCTCTCAAATGCCGCTTCCCTCTTCTTTGCTAACCATTCCACAACTATGGTGACTGGTTCAATGAGCCTAGAGAATCTATGACAGTATCTTCATGGGTCTTCCTCAAGCCAATGACATGCCCTGTGGATCCAAGGAAATTGGATTCTCGCACAATGGTCCTTTACTAAGAAATGTAAGTCATACGGATTGAAACTTCTGGTGCCAAAGGTGAATCTCTTGAACTCCTCCGTTTCGGCCTCAACATGCTTGAGATTTTGTATCTCATACAACCCGATCAAAGAAGGAAGAGTGGGGCAAGGAGCCTTCTTCTTCTTGTGCAGTCTAGCTGAAAACCTTATCAAGATGTGATACGACACTTCTTGCATGACAAGCTTGTCCATGGCAAATTTCAGTAAAACATGTGGAAGCTTCTTCGCGCTGTACATCCATATGAAGGTGCCAATGTCTCCATTGTTGCCTATGACATGCAAGGTGGATCGTGCTCAAATATCATTTTCTACACCGAGGTGACAAACTGGTCTAACAACTATGTGATAACTGCACAGAAGTTGCATATGGAGAGAAATCCGTAATAAGTGTGCATGGAGGTTTCTGAAGGTGTCTATGCCCAACTCAAGCTTGGGAACTACTCACAGGCATAGATTGCATCTAGTATGCATGCAAACATGTATGTCTCTGCTTGCTAATCCTTGGGCGAATTTCGGGCTTCTGCGACTTGTTCCTTCAACCTGAGAGCCAACATGTTGGACCAGTTGCATGGCCTTCCTTCATTGGCCATTTGGTCCAATGCAATCACCCAGCTATGCGGGAAGGTCTCTGTGCTTTCCTGGCCGTATAAGCGGAATGAAAAGATGACCAAGTACTGATATGCCTTCCACAGTATATTCATCTTGTAAACTAAGCTGGGTGTTATCCTAAACTTGGCTAGATCTTTCACCCAACTCTTCAAGCTATCTTTGGAGTTTGCGTTGCTGTTGGGTTTGTTGAATGGTTTTTCCATTGTAATCACCGGCTCTAACAAGTGATACATCTGTTGAAAGTCCTTCGCCCTGAAGGTAGCAAGCTCAGTCCAACTCACACTGCTCAATGTCATCGTTTCAGGATCAGTGTGTGAGAAAATCCAATGTATCATGTATGTGCATGGAAACGCAGAATACCTGCATGCGATGCAGTACAAGCCAAACTTGTGGATGTTGACATAGACCCTACAGTCTTCTAGATCTTCCTCAAATGTGCTTGAGAATGTGGCATTGATGTCCTGCCATTTCATCTTGATGTCTTCGTTTATGAACAACTTGGTGTCTTTGTAAATGGGCAAGCTCATCGACACTTGTTTAACTGCATCTCCAGTTTCACTTCCAATGGTGTCCTTTGATCCTTCTCTCTTGGAGGCCATTGTACTTGTACTGTTGAGAGATGGACGAACAAATTCTATAACTTGAGACATAGTAACACTCATGGAAAGCAATCTTTCAGTCGAAAACCAAAACAAATTTGAGGACTGAATTGCAACACACCTATGTGAATGGCAATAAATATTGCGTAATTTTCACTGGGAGAATCGAAGACTGACTGTTGAAACTACGCACAACACAGTCTACGATGTCAGGCAGCTGACATACTACTGGAACTGCACAATGCACAATCTAGCTTGGCCTCCTAAGGATTGAAACTGCGCAATGCGCAATTTTCAGTGAGCAAGGGCATGCACGCCTAGGGATTGCATTGTGCAATTTTCTGGGTCAGTGGGGCACTACCTCCTAGAATTGCGCAAGGCAAGCCTGGAGGTTAGTGCTGGCCAAGTTTGCACAATTTCAGGAGGGAAGACAGAGCCTTCACTTCTAGAAATGTGCATTAGTGTCTGCGTAAGACAATGTCCGAGCCAAGGTAGCCCAAACTCGCCGACGGGCGACTGAAAACATGAAAAGGTTTGGATGCATGGCGATACTAAGTGGAAGCAAGAGTGAATGATCATGCGTGCAAATAATGAATGCATGATTCAGAAAATGAGAACGCATGCATGTGTGTGAAACAAGTCGATGCAATGACGAATGTTAGTGCAAAAGAGTATCATGCATGCGACAACAGTGAGATGCAAATAAAAATTGAAACGATGCTTCTACAAGCTAACATTCATTAAAACGACAATGTGCATTCAACAAAACCAAGCAAAAAATGTCCATACAAAGTGAAATACAAAGAGCGATAGAAAAGCAACAAATGACATGAAAATCTGAGTTACCCAGAAAACGCTGAGTTGAAAGTGCCGAAGACTCCTAGATATGATGTGGGATGTCAAAGCTCCAAGGTTAGCGTGAGAAATGAGCTCTATCAACATCGAATAGATAGGTTTGATAAGGATGAGGCCTACGATGCGCATGCCACAAATCTAGGAAAAAACAACACTTGGATGGAAGTTTCTAAAAATATCTTTGCATGTAACCTCGAGCTGCTAAAAATAAATCCCTAAAATATAGGGATGCTTTTTGCATGTTGCTTTCTTTTTGGAAAAGTAACCCATGCATGCAAATCAGGATTTCTCGATCTAGGAGGGAACCAGTCAATCTGAAGGCACATGCAATAGTGTGCAAGCCTGGGAAAGGGATTTGCGTAGTTTCTGAGCTGAGCAGGGCTTGTTGTCCCTCAGGCATTGCGAAATTTCTGGGGTCAGTAGGTCACTGCCTCCCAAAATTGCGCAATTTCTTGAGAGAGGACTGCCTCGCTGGTAGAAAAAACTTTATGCTTCAAGTGACTTTAAACTTCGTGCTCCATCCTAGAATTGAAGGCTGCGTGAGTGTTCAGTGTGCCTTTCCCTGGACTCTTCGCAAACGGAATTTACCTTTTTCTTTTCTTGAAAAAAAAATCAAAACTTTCAAACTTCGTGATCTCCTTCACGGCTGCTGTCTTCTTCAGGCACTCAGATGCCTTTCTTCACACTTGCACAGTGGGGATTCTTCGTCTTCATGGCCGCTTTCAAACTTTGACAATTCGTGTTTGCAAATGGAATGCGTCATTACGTGTCGTTGTGTTGATTGGTCATCGCTCTTGCTACACAGGAAGGGTTTGTGCAGAGCTGCGATCATATTGAAAACTTCTCTTTGATGGTCTCGTTTTCTTTTTAAATCAACGAGCCTCTTTCCCTTCCTTAGGGTACCTCCAGAGAGAGTCTCCCTGCATTGAGTCACTTTCTTTTTTTTTTAGTTTTGTAGGTTTATGTCTAAGCATGTGGGTGCGTTGGGCACTCAATTTTTATTTTCTTAAATAAAATCAGTCTCTTTCTTTGGAACCCAATTTCTCTCTGTTGTTTTTAGGAGGAGGATTTTTAAGTTTCTGTTGATCTCTCAAAGATTCTTATGCTCTCATATCATTATAAAGAAAAAAGAAAGAAGAGGAAACATAGAGTAGAGATTAAGATTACTTTTCTTAATATTATTAATCAGTTAAATAAAATTTTACATTGTACTAACTGAAACTGAACTAAACTATAGTTAAAATTAGATTCTCCAACAAAAACCCAATAAACTATGAATTAGGTTAAAAGAATCTCTCATCCAACCTCATAAAAAGGCACACATAATTAACAGATGCAAATATACCAACATGTTCAATTAAAATATTATTTCCTGTGAACTTATTTAATATCAAGCATAGTTGCTCACGGATGGCACACAAGATTTCTATGAAAATAAATAATTTTATTACTTAATTCCTATTTTGTTTATTAATTAATTTATAGCCTTTATGATACCATATGAATAATTCGAGAGAAGAAATTATATGTTTCAAAGTGATTTAGACGTTCTTGATATTAAAACAACCCATCTATATTGTATTGCTTAAGCACTCATAATTGTGATGTTAGAAGAATTTATTCTTTGTTTACGTATATATTTATAATTATGACTTTGACACAGTAGATAAGGAAACACAGTTAGCAGTGTAATTTTCTTTTTCTTAAACATCTATATATCAAGCTTTAAATGGGAAATTAATGCATAGTAGAAAGCCTCTGGGCTTGGTGATGCCATAAAGTATGTGAAGCAGTTGCAGGAGAAAGTAACGCTTCCAAAATATTGTTCAGTCAATTAGAAGAATTTATTCTTTGTTTACATATATAGGTTTATAATTATGACTTTGACACCGCAGATAAGAAAACACAGTTAGCAGTGTAATTTTCTCTTTTCTTAAACATCTACGTATCAAGCTTTAAATGGGAAATTAATGCAGAGTAGAAAGCCTCTTGGCTTGGTGATGCCATAAAGTATGTGAAGCAGTTGCAGGATAAAGTAAGTCTTCCAAAATAAAATATTGTTCAGTCAATTGTGTATCTAAAGAAGGAATAGGAATAGTTTTTAACCTGTATTTAAAGAAGGAATAGGAATAGTTTTTAACCTGTATTTAAAGAAGTAAGAATTTTTAAATGATATTATTGATCATATTTAGATTAACTATTTATTTTAAACAACAAATTATTGATGATGATGATAATGGTTAATAACTAAACATTGGTCTATTTGACTTAAAGAAACAAATTATTTATTTTGATTTGAGATTTTATTCCTGTCTTCAAAAAGCTTGGAGAGAAGCAGAGCTCACTATAATTTTGACATTGTAAAAGGCTAGGAAAGTCAGTATTGTAACAAAAATTATGAAAATGAGATCTAATGTGATTGTACCCAGGGCACTCTAAGAGGTAGTGGTTTTCATCCTCGATGTTCCTATTCTTACATATATGGCAGATCCTTTCCATCCATAACATTTTAGGAACTAGCGTTATAAAGTATGTTTTTAACTTTTTCACCAAACTTCAAAGCTCTTTTACCGAATAAAACAAATAAGAATTAGAATCTACCCGTTATAATGCAAAAACAAAATGTTTACTTGCTTAGTTACCTCTGTTTCCACATTACATGATATAACACAATATACTCAAAATTATTATTACTAAAACTAGGTATATTTGAACATCAAAATGAGTATTTATAAAATAAAATGGAAATCACCAGGTTTTTTTTGGAGGTCCTTATTAGCTAAATGCTCATACAGCAGTAAACATTCTGATCTCTTTATGCAACAGACTAGTAAGTTCACAAGATTTCAATGTCAATTTCGCCCACAAGCTTAAATCCATTCAAAATTCTTTCTTTCCTTGCATAGATAGTAAGGATAGCTCTTCTAGTGCGGCAACTTAGCGACTGCTTGGAGTAATACCCTGAGAGGTTAAAACTTAAAAGTAATTAGCTTGAATATTGTCTTTTATACTGCATCCAAAGCTTGTACAATGAACAGTTTACCTGCTAGACTATCAGAATAAATGACATTATAAAGTAAGCGCTAACACCTTTTATACGGGCCAAATCCTTCCTTTGCAATATTGTTTTCATCCGGGACACTTTCTGTTGTCAACTGTCAATGTTTCCGTGGTAAAAACTATTGGCTGACCCTACGTAATAACCGAGTCTTCCTCGGCTAAAATCAAAATAATTCACGGGCTGCATAAGAAACCTCACAAGTTTTTGATAAGTGATCAGTTAAAGAATATTTGTGATGAGTCTGTTCAGAGTATTAATTTTCAACAATGATCAAAAATATTTTGAAAAAGAAGTTAAAATAACTGGGCGGGCATAAAAAAAGTTCCATTACAGACCGTTCAAGCGAAAGAATACTCACTCTATAATACTGTGTAATCCAGTTCTAGATATCATACTCACTCTATAATACTGCGTAATCCAGTTAAGCGATGAAGCTATATTTTTGATAACATGATTGAAGCATAAAACTGACCCATACCTGAAATTCCTACAATCTTGTGGAGCGCGAGAGCAAACGTAGCATTGGTCGTGTGTTGCGTCTCCCCGACTAATTTGCAGCAGACCATAATACATATATTCGATTAGGACTTTATACTTTGAATCTGTGAGGTTACTACTCCAGATGGAAGAGAAATAGCAGTCAAAAAATCTATCGTTACATTCTATGCAAGGAAAGAAAGAATTTCTGAATGAAGTTAAGCCTGTGGGCTAAATTCGACATCGAAATCTTGTGAACCTACTAGGCTGTTGCGTAGAGGGATCAGAGAGATCTATTCGTTTACCAATATTTGGCAAATGAGAGCCTTGATATAATGTTATTCGGTGACTGATTTCCATTTTATAAACATAGATTAAAGTAGGGGAGCCCCTAAAATTGACAAACAGTCTGAAGTTTCATTGGCGTGATTGCTAATCGCCAAAATAGTAGATTTTGTGAATCCGCTTGAAATGCCTCTGTAACTGTACCTTCATTTTTATCTTTTGTGAACGGCAACGCAGCTTCACGATCCTTGACTAGAGCACGGGAATCAATCAAGTCAACTTTTCGACCCAAAAACAAAGCCTAGTTGCGTAAAGCAGTCTCCACTCTCAAGTACTAACGTTGAAAATCAAAACCCATTTTCCGTAAAAGCAAACTCCATTGTCTGTTCTGCCGCAAGGACCGCGACTTGATGATCACATTTGTTGGTACACATCACATTAAAACATAATACGATCAAGGGCCCGCCATAAACTCATTGGCCAATTTATTTAGCATGAGCTGATGTGACATTACCGTGCCTTTTCAAGAGAGGACATAGAACTTTAGTCTGCTCAAGATCCCTAACAATATCATTTGCAATATTTTCATATACTACCATCATAATTTGGACAAAATGTCTTCATATAAATATTTTAAAATTAATATTCAAAAAAACCTTATTGTGACGTTGAAAACTATTGTAACTAGTGGGACTTAGCCTATCAAATAAGAAAAAGACTCCCTAACTCTGGTTTACTTGTAAAGTTTGGGATATAGTATTGTTGAAAAATTTGGGACTCACTAACTCTAGTTTATTTGTAAAGTTTGGGATATAGTATTGTTGGAAAAATTTGGAGAAAAATAAAATAGATTCAAAATAATTTTGTCATCTATTATATCAAAATTAAAGGAAATACACTCAATCTTGTGCTTTTTATAGAGGTGAGTCATTCCTCATTAAAGTTTGGGATATAGTATTGTTGAAAAATTTTGGAGAAAAATACAATAGACTCAAAATAATTTTGTCATCTATAATATCAAAATTAAAGGAAATACACTCAATCCTGGGCTCTTTATAGAGATGAGCCATTCCCCATTAAGACCATGGATATAATTAGATACTTAATATACAAGAAATAGATTCAAAAGAATTTTATAACTTATAATATCAAAATTAAAGAAAATACACTCAATCTTATTCTCCTTATTAGGTGAGTCATTCCCTATTGAAACCATGAATATGATTAGATACTTAATATACAAGAATAAGATAAACAACATGGAAGACAAGATGCTCCCTAAAGTTAATTTGAACAACCAAAACCACCTATGGCTCAAATGGGGATAGCACAAAGATGTCAAAATCTTACCTAAATCATTGGGGCCTAAGAAGTTATTTTGAAAAATAATCATATTAAAAATATTATTATCTAAATTTAAAGAGAATTTATGGTGAGATAAATAATTAGAGGATAAAAGAAAATCAAGATACTAAAAGCAAACCATCAACCCTAATTTAGAAGATCAAAAGTATCTATTTTAACTAGCATAAAGAAGACAATTAATGTTGGTAAAATAAGTGCAAACTTTCATGAGTAACATAACATAAATAGGCATTACACAATACTCAAAACACCATGGGTTGAAAAAATACCATCTTTGTGAAGTTAAGAGGATTGAAGATGAAAACTTCTCTTAAAAAGCCATGATATACCCAAATTAGACCATATTTTCAATATATTTTTCTCAATATCAACCTTCCTAACTTTGTAACTCAACAAAAATATAATGACCTTAAAATTCTTATTTTAATGGTTATTTTGCATAATTTTTTTTAAATAAATCCAAATAATCTCTTACTTTTCATTGGATATTAATTATTATCATCATTTATAAGGTTGTTCCTAAAACATTTCATTTAACATAAAAATTAAAATATTTTATTTATTGCAAACATTAAAATATTAT
>APFE030765555.1:36607-64317 GCA_000404065.3 Pinus taeda
CCAAAGGAGGCCATATGGACCCATACCTTACCAGCAGGAACTACAAGGGGCATCCCAGACCTATTACGACCCCTATCAAGCCACTTTCATGCCTTGTTGGGGTCCCCCTGCTCATCCTTCCTGGTTCACACCTCCTCCTTGTTCCTTCACAGATCCATATTATGCTCCTCCAGCTGCTCATTCATTTCACTCTTATGCTCAGCCACAGCCTTAGTGGAATGCACCTCATGAGGGGTGGAGGCCCCAGTACAACACTCCTCTCGCTCATTTTCCTCCACCGCCTGCTCAACTGCAACCATCACCTCCTACTCCACCAAGGCAACCCCAAATGCCTGCCCAACCACAACCCCATCCACATCCATCTCAAATATACACCCCCACTCAACTACCCATACCACCATTTCCAAACCCACACATTGGAGTAGCTCAACCCAATTGCAAAGCTGAGGCACAATATGTCCAAACGATTCCTCTTGAGCTCAATGATCTTCACCATAGCTTAGGAAGAGTATTGCCAGAAAGAGATTATATTGACAACATTGAAGGACCAAAGGCAAGAGAAGATTCAAAAGAAAAGATCAAAGAACCATGGGTTGCACTTGATGAAGAGAAGACATTAGAATCATAGATCGAGAAATTTCCCTCATGGTTACCATCAAATCCTCCATGTATTCAAGAGAAAGATCAGCAAAAAGAGGAAGATGAGAAAGTTATGGTAGAAGGTGACATGGAACATGATCCAAATCAGCAAAAGGACCAAGGATATCAGAGCTATATTGAGATATGGTTTCAGAAGGTCACTAAGTTGCAGCGGTACTCTCTTCTTCAGCTATGCCTAAACCCTTCAAAGTCAAATCATTTGGTCTCTGAAGTCCAGCTAGCTATCAAAGCATGCATTTCAAGCCTCCACATCAGTTTGTCTCTAATATCGATGTGCACATGGATTCATTGGAAGTATTCTTATACTTGAGAAAGATTTGTTTTTCAAGTAGGGTAGGGTAGAAAAAAAAAAATGAAAAAATGAAAAAAAGGAAATATGAGGAAAAATCTAAGGTGAAAACCTCTTCGGAGGCGCCTTAGATTGGCTCATTGATTGAAAACCTCCATGAGGCAGTCAACGGGTTGGGAAAAAAGAGAAAAGAAAAAGAATAAGATCCTTGGGTGAAAACCTCCCTTGGAGGCGCCTAGGGCAAGCAATTAGGGTGAAAACCTCCATGAGGTGCCCTAGTTGTTTTTCAAAAAAAAAAGAGAAAAAGAAAAATAAAAATAAACTTAATTTCCATTGACTAATTGCAGGTTGCAAGAAGGACATTGCAGGTCAGGAGGATCACTCAAAACAAAGACAAAGAAATTTTTGTGCCATCTAGAGGAAGTTCTATATTTCTGCAGGAAACATCCTTTAGAACCTTCAAGCGAGCCAGATTTGATTTTGGAAGGGGATCTAAAGCTTGGATTCTATTGGTTATGCCTAAAAGCATCCATGCTCCCATTCCTCACCCCTTTCCATCATCTTTTCCACCTCATTGTGCTTCTTTTATGAAAATTGCGCCTTCTACAGGAAGTTATGTGTTTTCTACAGGAAACATCCTGTAGAACCTTTGGACGAACCAAATTCAATTTTAAAAGGGAATCTGATGGTGCAAATCTGTTGGTTAGGCCTGCAAGCACCTCTGTGTCCATCCCTCACCTTTCTCCATCATTTTTCCACCTCATTGTGCTTCTACATTGTGCTTCTACAGGAAGTTCCTGTAGAAATTGTAGGAAGCTAGAAATGGATTTCAAAAGGGTGGTTTGGCAAACATGGTAGCTTCCTCAAGGGTTCAGAAGTCCTCCTGCAATCTTCAAACTCCTCCTCCATCATCTCCATACCTGCATCACAGCCCAAGTTCACTTTTCTTACCATGCAACAAAACTGCAAAATGCCTTGAAGCAAAAATACCTAGAACATAATTTGTTTTTTCCCTAACTTGAAAACATGCATCCATTTGAAAAACTGTTTTATGGGGAATCGTACAAGGGTGATGGAAACATGCCTGAGCATTTTCAGCCAATTCCAGTGCACGATTTTCGAGAAATCAGCCCCCATCTCCTTCAACCATTTTTGCATTTTCTCCATATCCGTGAATCCATTTCAAAAACTATTTCATGGGGAGATGCACATTGGTGATAGTAGCCTACCCAAGCATTTTCAGCTGATTCCGATGCACGGTTTCTGAGAAATTGATCTTTGAAATATTCAGCCATTTTCCATTTTTCTCGAAATCTGTGCATCCATTGATCACAATTTTGTTATGGGATGTGCATCATGATGATAGGAACATGCTCAACAAGTTTTAGATCGATCCGGTTTACCGTTTGGAAGCAATGGCGAAAACAAGTTCTGGTCCGGTGAAAATTCAGCAGCAGCAGCTTGAAGGTGCAAATTTGAACGTGGAAACAAATGCCTGTAGCTTAGATTTGGTTAGAGGACACCTGCACAAGGAAAACAACCAAAAATCATCAGCCAAGCCCTCATGCAACCAAAGAAACCAGTGCATGCAACAATGACTAGCCACAACACCTCACAACAACCATTTGACTTTAGGTACGTGACTGAAACTCGTTCTTCTATTGCACAAATCTAATTTAAAAACTGCATGAATGAATGGAATGGTGGAATTGAGCCACGAATATAGCAAGATTAAGCCGATAGTTCCTTGTCCAATTCTCTATCAATCAGCCAGGAATCATGCAATGTATGTGTTAGACAACTCACGTGAAATTAAAAAAAAAAAAAAAACAGGGAGTGTTAGCCGTTTGAACTCTAGTGCAACTGATCAAGAAGAAAACATACAGTTAATAAGTAAAACTGCAGTCTGCATGTGGCCACGTACACCTGGCCACTTCACTCCCTCACCAAGAATCACGCCGCAATGAAAAATGCTCGGCTGAAACTCACACCACCTGCTGTCCATTTGCACTTGACTGAAGTATGCATCCTTCGCTTCCACAAAATGATGAACTAGTCGTCCTCCACTGGTTTCTACCTATTTTCGAAATTATCCCACGTATCAGGCTCGCTTAGAGGCGCAGGGGCACTCTACAGGCGTTTCTACAGGAAGACGTTCTACAGGAAAGTACAACAGAGCCTTCCAGAGCAGAAAATTCTGGATTTTTCTTGTACAAATTGGGAGTCCCGAAAGTAGTAGGCTTGAAAAAACACTCTTCCATGCATGATACATCTAAAAGGTGGCGAATTAAAACTATTTTTGAATAAGAAAGTATGAAACAAATCTGCTTGTGGGTCAAGAATGGTAGTTTTCCTGTGTGATACACGAAAATTTTCAGTTGGTTCTGCATCACATTCCCCTCCACGGTTCCTATTAACAAATTTCTCCTGTACAAGAATTAAAGCACTATGAGGACTAACATGTGCATGAAGAATGTGAAATTTATGTGGTTGTATGCATGTTGGGGATGAAAATTAAGCTCTGCACTTTGTCTGTGGGAGCCTAATTCCCTTCTGACAGTCGAGTATTTGGGCAGCAAAAGTCTTGAAACGAGGGAATTGTTGTTCATTGATATCAAACAGCTGAAGAATTCTTCCTTGAGTTCAGGAGGAAACTATAAACAACATTTCTGTTTCTGAAAAAAGAATAAGAAAAAGGGAGCACTCTTACCATGCCAGGGGGATTCATGATTTAGCATTATCCATGGTTGTCATGTGAACTTACACTTCATCCAGTAGTGAGGAAAAGGAGCATATTGAGGCAGAGAAGCTAACTAAGGGTAAGGAAATTAAGGGTAAGAAGACCCAGGACAGGCCACGACAGGAAAAGAAAGAAGAGAAACAAGACAAAGGCCAAGCTACCAAGGCCAAAGCTATGGGTGGAATAAAGGCACAAATGCCAAGGGAGAAACGGTTGCAAATCAGGGCAGAGAAGACTAAAAAAGTACAAACAAGTAGGGACACACCCAAGGCAACCATAGCACAGGTCAAGGAGAAGGAACCCCCAGCCAAGCAGACCAAAACAGTTGAAACAATTTCTACAGGAAGCCAGAAATCAGCTACAGGACTTTCTACAGGAAGTCCTGAAAAAGGGAAGCAGAAGGAGAAATCGACCGAAATCCTAGCTAGGGAGGCAGCAGCTGTGCTGGCCGCCCTAAGTACCTCTCCCAAGCTGAAGGATAAGTGAAAGAGGGAGCTTCCACTATATTTTAAGGCAAGAAAGAGCATGCAGATAAGAACTGGCAGACCCAAACCACAGTCAAAGGAGCAAATTGTCATTAAGGACACAAAAGCTAAATAAAAGGAGGACACTACTTCAAATAGATCCATCATCTATGAATGAGGAAGCCAAAAGCCTTCACCTAGAAAGAGCAAATTAAGATGATGGACTCATAGACAGTTCTACAGGAAGCTGAGACAGTTCTACAGGAAGCTGAGAATTCTCTATAGGAAACTCAGGCTAAGCTAAGAGAGAGCAAGAAATTGGAGGAAAAGGTGGCCAAACAATCACAGGAAGAAGGAAAGACAAGGAAACATCTGATGAGCAGCAAACAGAGGACAAATTGCAGGCTAAGGTTGAGGCACTAACAAAAGTGCTACAAGAAAAGGAGCACAGGCAGTGGGAAGAAGCAGAGATAAAAGCATGGTTTCATGATCAAGAAGAGGACATCACTTCAGAAGCTTGGCATGACAGGGAGGCCACCAAGGCCATCAAAGATGAGGAAATAGATTAGTTGCTCAGAGGATGAGCAACACTTTCAGTAGGGGGGTGATGATGAGCCCAAAAATGGATAATTATTTGGGCTCATTCAACCTCCTAATTCGACTTAATCCACCATTCTCATTAGTTTATTGCATGTTTTTGATTATATTTATGCTAATAGAGTGAATTGGGTTAGTCATTATGCCAACAGTCTAATGTGTGTTTGTGTGCCTTTTTGGTCAATTGGGAGACAAAATTGAAGGTTTTAATAGCGCTGGTAGCCAATCGTGGGAGACAAGGGAGGAGGATTGTAGGAGGTGTCACTTCATTTATGGGCCCTTACCTCGAATTCTCCACCATCAGCTCGGAGTTCAAGGGCCACCAAATCAATTAGCACAAGGGCAGCCAAGCAAGTCAAGTAGGACTGCTGTTAACTACAAGTTTTGGGCAGCCGAGTGCCTAAAGTTTAGGAGGACTGTTGGGGTCCTCAATTTGTATAAATAAGAGGGCTTAGGGCCTCATTTCAGTTAGTCATTTTGGTTAGCCAGTAGTTAGTCACTTTGTAGGCTGAAGTTATCTAGTTTGTAGTTTGATTTTAGTCAGTAGATTAGCTTTGCATTTCAGTACCTTTTCAAGCTTCCCCTTGTGGACAGTTTTTGATGCAACTCTTGTTTTCTCGCTCAATAAAGATGAATCCACCTTTGCACCAGCTCTAAATCTCTCTTAGGAGGCTGTAGCTCTTGGGGTTGGGCCCATCTCAAGTGCCCAGTACCTCCTTTGTTTACCTTTATGTGTTTTTGCTGCATTCTTAGAATAAAATCTGCTATTTAGATTTAAATATTGTTTTGTTATTTAGATTGCTTTTGATGATTAAAGTAGCTCTTCATGTTCAGATTTGTTTGATAAGTCAATAACAGGGAAGATCTTCAGAAAAAGGCCATCAAGCACCTTGGATCTCACCTCTCCCTCAGTGGAATCATGAGCTGGGACCAAGGCGACCTTGTTGCCACCAAAAACATTGTTTTTGCTTCACCATGCAATTAGTAGTGTTAGATTCTTAGTTGCTGAAATTGATATCAGTTTTGGTTGCATGCTTAGGTTTATGATTGCTTAGTTTTATAGTTATTTCATCCAGTTTCATGGCAAATAAACTTTTGTTCCATTTCTTTGTTGTTATCTAGGTTAGAATAGGCTAACATAGATAGGTCTTTGATTTTCCAAGTCCTTGTTTGTTCAGTTTGAAAAATAACTTGCAAAGCGCCTATCATACTTATCCATCTGCCCATACTCCATCCAACCTACCTGCTTCACCCTCTACTTCAGATCCTTGCCTTACCATTGCCACATTACCTCACTTTGACCTAACTTCCATATTTTCATGCAACATTGCTTCTCTTATCTTTGAACCAACCCAATCGCCTTAGCCACTCTTCAGCCTCCATCCTCCAAGTCTTGAACTCCCCTACACCCCTATTTCACCTCCATACTCATTCCTCCACCTTTTTCCCTCCATCCATTCTCCAAAATCCTCTTTTCGGAACATCCTATAGAAAATTACAGAACATCCTGTAGAAATTCCTGAACATCCTGTAGAACCCCTGCAGACTTCCTGTAGAAGCTCACGAATGAGGTTTCTTGGTAGCCAAACTCTGTGAAACTCTCTGGAAGGGTGTTAGGGACCCCTTAGGCTCATTTTGAACCTTTCCAACCTCTTCCAAGCATTTCCTCTCGCCGATCCACCTCTACACTGTCAAAAGCCAGTTAAAAGCACATGCATGATAGTTCTAACAACTTATTCAAAAATACAAAAAGATGTTTTCTTCAGATAGTGATAACTTAGACACATGAATTTTACCTTCCTAGAATTCAATGGTATCTCTTTTAGTAGTTTGCATTCTCTTCTTTGCTTCAGTAGAACTAGCTAGTAGAATTAGGGTTTGCTAGGGTTTGCGCTTTCCTTCAGTTTTTCAATCTCTTTTCGCAAATAGATTAGCTTCCTTCGAGTTAGCTATCATCCATAAATTAAAAAGATTCTTCTAAGAGCTCATAGAAGTTGGCTTAAGCCCTTAGCGGACTTGTGCCAGCTGACCAAGTGACAGCTGCGGAAAGAGCTAGTACTTGTGCATACAACACCGTCGCTTCCAAGTTTGTTACGAACTACCGGGTTGATAAAATTAAAGAAGGGAGTTCCAAGAGTTGCAGCATTATTGCTGCAATAATGGGGCTCACCAATGGGTAGCTCCCCTCTACGGGATCCGGGGCAGCACCCCGGGAAATTTTTTTTTGGACCCTATATTAGGTTGGGCGAACCTACCTATGGTTTTCGGTCCATGATTTTGGACGCGATGGTTTTTCGATCCATGGTATTGGATGCTTCGGCATGTATAAATATGTATTGTAACATTGAAAGGAACAATAATGAAAAATCAAGCTGGTAGTCCCAGTTTTGGGATCCAGTGTGAAATCTCTGTGTATATGTGTTTTATGTGTTATGCTCTCGCATTTTTATTTTTCCTGTGATTTAGAATTCGTATGCAGGTAATTTCTGTACGGGGTTAAAACCTACACTCATGGACCAAACAGAGCAATTTCCTTATGACTTATATTGTGATAGGGGCTCGGAGAAAATGGAAAATGGACAATAGACAGAGTAACCCGACTTTTTCCACCTTTCGCAGCCACTCCTTTGGCTGAAGTGTTGTAACTGTTCCTTCTGCACTCTGCTCCATTATAGCGCCAGTTGCCAAATGGGGAAATTTTGTTGTTTCTGCCAGGTCCCAGTGTTCAAATTTCATTGTCGCAATATGGCCAACCACTGAGCTTTCAACTGGAACCCCTTTTGTAAGAGATGGGGTGATGATTATATTATTGACTTCATCTAGATTGGTAGGTACCTTAGCTTTTCCTTTGCTTGGAGGCACACACTTGGGTCATCGTATTGGATGGATAGGATCCTCTTTAGGGTTTATTTCTTCGACATATGTTGGAGAGCCCTCGTCCTCCTCTTTGCTGTCAATTGTTACTGTTTTACCCTTATCTTCCATTGTGAGCTTGCTAAAGTGCAGATGTTGCGGTGACCTTCTTACTAGTTCTGGAACCTGGGGGTCCTTCTTGGTGCGCGGTATTCGGGGTGATTTAGGGAGCTCGGCTGCCTGCGGCATGGTTTTCTGCAGACTAGCTGTGGTAGGGTTTATCGAACTGAGGATTGATTCCCGATAATGCTTTGGTAATGCTTGAAACCATGGACTTTCTTCTAGTTGCTTGTTATTCATCTTGTACTCAGCTTGGACCCAAGGCATCTTCTTTGCAGAAAGATAAATCAGGGTTGTGTGACCCTTTTCTTGGTTTTTATATATTATTTCAAATTTAAAATCAACCGTTCACCCTTACCGTGGCTCATAAGTGCAATTTTGGCAGTTACTCTTACGCCTTAATTTCCCATCGCCCACTCCAATGTGTCTTAATTGTGCCATCTTATCATGAATAGTACCTACAACAGTTGTCTTCCATCCTTTCCCAGTGGTAACAGAGCCCCTGGCACGTAGGTGCATTGTTTGTATGTGATTGAGCTCGCACGCTGCAGCAAGGTTGCACAACTTCTCGAAAACCTGTTTTATAGTCTCACATGCTCTTTAAACTGCGCGGGGCATTGGGACTGGGCCTCCTACGAATAGTCAAGTAGGTGCCCTCATCATGCAAGACTTCCATTTCCTGACTAGCCTGAGTTGCGGGCACCATTCGTGTTACCTTGAGTCTAACAACGGATGGAGATCTGTGCGTCCTTGTGCCCAGGGTGCAATCGCAACCATGCTAGCAGAGTTGCGACTTGTCTTAGTGGCGTAGCAGACCCAGTCATGTCTGGTCCCTTCATTAGCTTTTCCTCGTGGCCTATGTGGGTGACTTCTAATTGTAGTTTAGTAATTTCTTCATCCAGCCTTGCACTTTTCTCTTGGATTCTGGCCCCCGTTTCTTCTAACTTGCAAAGTTGTATCTTGTTGCGCTAAACGACTACCTAGAGCTACTGAATCTCTTCGTGTGGGTGCTCGTAGGTAGGACAAATTGTAGAGGTCATGGTTCCCTTCTCGGCTCGGTGATCCGTCGTTCTGTGCAGATTCGGTTGAGTTGATGGTCGCGGAACATGCACCTATACCCTTCGTGGTTGATGGATGCCCACCGTGCACCAATGTGTCTATCGCGCATGTCCTCCAATCTGTACTTGGAACTGCCTCCTGTATCTCAGCTTCTGCAGCCGCCATCTAGGTGCACGCAGAGCTTTTTCCGACACACCAGGCTACTCCTATGTTACGATTAAAGTGCCAAGGCTAATGAGCTGCCCTTCATTCGTTGTGCCATTATCTTCTGGCCGTTATCTTTCCTCTGTGGTCATGCATTGCAATGATCGAATCATCATATTACAGTTTAGTGTCGTAACTTCCTACAATTGGTTATGCCATCACTTAGTCTCCTCATCTAAATCTACTATGTAGGTGCTATCGCTCTCCCATGAGATTCTTCCATCATCTGTGGGGTACACCCGATCTTGGTCTTGCACTGTTATATGATAGGTGCAGTCCAGTTCATCGTCACTCTCCTCATCGCGCACCAGTTCAGTTTAGCATTCTCCTTCAGCTAGGTCCAATGGAACGATTACCCTTAGTGACTTATTGTCGAACGTCATCTTCCATCTCTTTAAATTGATGACCCTGTTCATGTCCGTAACCCAATCAATTCTGAGCAATGCAGGGTAAGGCCATCAGTAAGATATTTTGTTGGTTGGCCATCCTTAGTTGAATCGGGGACCACTATAGTGCAGGCTTACCCATGTGTTCCTATGTTTGCTTAGGTAGTATGTTCACATCTGAGCCCAAGTCTAGAATGACCCGGTCCATGTCATATTCGCCAATTTGCACTGTCATTCTCATCTCTCATCCGGTGCGCAAAGCATGTCTTCCTAGTTTCTGGACTACGCGCGGCTCGCCCAATCCAGCCAGCTCCTATAGTCCTTTAATGGCTTTACTATCGTGCAACAGCTTCATGCAGGTTTCTAGAAAGGTAGTAATAACGGAAGGATCCATTCCTGGCTCAATTTGGTCCCTCCTAACTGGAGTAGGGACTTCCGTGAAGCTCTTCTAAGCTTCCTTTGGCATCCGCTTCCCTTGTTCCTGCTCAGAGTCACGTTCCTCTGTAGGGGTGTCGCGCTCTTTCCTGTCGCCTCTTGTGGTTGCGCCGCTCTTCAATACCATGTTTACACTGGGGTCCACTTTGCGTGGTTCTGATCATATCAGCTGGACATTTTAAGTTGGGGTAGGCTATAACACTCCCTTATCACACATCTGGGTAATTAACAGTGGACAATCTACCATTTCATGGTCAAGCTGCTCACAGTATGGACAAGAGATCCTGGTTGGGTTAGTGCAGTCGCGAGCGTAGTGTCCTAGCCCTCCACAGTTATAATAGCTCAACTGTCCATGGCCCTGTCCGGGCCCATTCCCCTTCCTCGGCCACGTCCTTGAAATCCTTTGCGTGGTCCTATGGCTAGGTCGAAACCTCGCGCTTTGGTCTGCACTCAGTAGGCTGGGGTCCGTTCCATCATTAAGTCATAGCTTCGACATTTTCACTCATCGTGACCTAGAATCGACAAAAGTTGCAATACAGCTGTTGCAGGGTCTAGGTATACTTCTATAATAGGTGGTAGTTATATATTGCGTGTTTTTCACCCACTTGAAAAATCGCACACCAGAGAGCAAGTACGACACTTGGTCCTGCTTGTACCTCCAATTTTAACGGCATCGATGCCCCTGCCAGATAGTTCATGAAGAGGGGGCAGTGGTACTTATCATGCCCTTGACTTTTACATTTAATACAACCTACCTCTGCACGCGCCTCCGGTTTAGTTATCCTATCTTGCTTTAAGCTTTGCATTTCCAAACTTAGGTTTTGTAGTTACACATGGATTTGTTGAACTCCCAACCCTGGATCTTGTATTGGGGTCTCATGCAACCTCATTGCGGTCTCTAACACTTCAGCTTGGGTTGAGATCTTTTATTGGGATAGGGCTATCCTCAGATGTGGTGTCAATGACACTACAAACCACGCACAGTGCTGCGCATCTGTCAATGTCATATTAGCCTTGCGAATGGTGCTTTTTAACCTTTGGTCCAGATCCCACGGAGTTTCCCCAGGAAACATTGCCATCTCCTTGAACCCAATAACCAACTTCGCTTTTGATTATGGTCCGTCGAATTCTTTGTTTAATGCGTTCTGGATTGCTGTTATTTTGTCATTCGGGTGATCGCTTGAGTACTTTATGTACCGTGTCAACGCGTGGTCCTGTAGTGTGCTAACTAGGGTAGCCTTTTGATGTTTTCATCTGTTATGCCTTGGGCATCCCATACAGACCTTATCATAAACCAGAATTGCCCTGATTCCTCATTTCCTACACCCTTGAATATTGGCAGCTTGACTACACTTGCCATCCTGACTTTTGGTTGTGGTGGGGTTAGAGGTGGGGTCAGCATCAGTGTAGATGGATTTGATGTAGGTGAAGTGGGTGGTGGCATGGATGGAGGTGGTATTAGTGGGAAGCACTCCTTGATCAATCAGACTGCACTTCTCACTGAGAACCTCACGAGCTCCTCTCGCTTTCGCGTGAGATAGAAATCAGAGGACTGTTCTCTACCCCTCGTGTACCTCGGTAACCTCTTCTGCTTCCCATTACTCTAGACATCAATAGGTGCACATACTTTGTTTTTCACACAACAACATCTTAATCCAAGTATTCAATGATTTGATATACTTACCCCGCGGTCCTTGGAGAAATTGCCTTTCTACTTCACTATAACTCACGATTGTATCTATGACGAACTCAGCAATAAATCCTCCTATTACTCGATCCATCCAATGATCTAATGTGCATGTGATTTTATCTTCGGTGGCTTCTAGCCTGTGCACCAGTTCTGGAGTCCACACAATAGGCTGATCTAATCTGCACCTTCCCACGTTGTCAACTAACCTTGCAATCCACTCATACAGCTCTATCAGAAATGTTGCGAAGAAGATCTCGTGAATATCTGTGTATATATAACATTCCAACCAATCTTCCTTCGATATCCGCAGGTTTCTATTTTCCTGAACCATGAACTCGTGGAGCTTCAGATCCAACCACTCTTTAAGCTCTTTCCTTGTAGGGTTCTAGTGTTCCAACATTAGGCACCCCTTAGATAGATCCCGGTCCCAGCAATGGAACCATTTGTTGGTGTTGGGTGTGGAGCTTGATTATCTTCTGTATTCAAAGGTCTCAGCCAGATGCATACCCCAGGTATTGTACACCCCTCCATGCGGCCGGGTGTAGGGGGGACTTGCCCCCCTTGTGGGGGTTCAGGGGCAGCACCCCCGAAGCTAAGAATAGATGTAAAATTGCCTTGTAAAAGTATATTAATTTCTAGTCAATCTGGGCCATTCATTAGGCAGAGATATGACAGTAGAATTTATGTTTAATTTAGGGTTTTTTGCCCTAGAAGGCAACCCCTCACTATATATGAGGGAATTGTATTGCGTCTATGTATATCTGTATTCTGAGTGAGAAAAAGAGAGGATATTGAGAGCGAAAATGGAGTTACATCGTATCTATTGTAGGTTGTATCTCTTTAGTTTGCTGGATAATATAATAAAAGAAGGACTCGCTGTTTCTCCGTGGACGTAGCCCAAACTGGGTGAACCACGTATATTTGTGTCTCTCTTGTTTTATGCATTTTCTGTGTTTATATTTCTGCAATATTTTATGTGTTCCATTACTCTGTAATATATAATTTTCTAACAACTCGTATCAGAGCCGAAGGTCTATTTGTCTGATAAATTCGTAGGATAGAAGGGTTCTTGGTTCGAGTGGGAGCAATGGCAGAAGATGGTAGGTTTAGGGTTGAAAAATTTAACGGCCAAAACTACCAGTTGTGGAAGATGCAGATGGAATATTATTTGTATTAGAGAGATCTGTACCTACCATTGAGCAGAAAGACAAAGAAGCTGATGAGTATGACAGACACATAATGGAATATTCTCGATAGAAAGGCACTTGGAACAATACGGTTGTGCCTACCAGCGTCAGTAGCGCTTTATATTTCAAAGGAAATGATAATAGAGGGTTTAATATTGAAATTGGCCAAACTATATGAAAAACCCTCGGCCTCAAATAAGGTATTTCGTATGAAGCGTTTATTTAATATGAAGATGTCAGAAGGTGGATTTGTTGCTGATCATTTAAATGATTTTAATACAGTTACAAGTCAGTGAAGTTCTGTAGGGGTAACTTTTGATGATGAAGTTAGGGCTCTGTTATTTCTGTGTTCATTGCCAAAAAGGTTGGAATGGATTAGTTATGGCCATTAGTAAATCTGTCTTTGGATCTAGTACTCTAAATTTTGATGATGTTGTTGGTGCAATCCTTAGCGAGGAAATGTGATGGAAAAGCTCCGGCGAGACATCAGGTAATTCTTTAACTACAGAGACTAGGGGAAGAAAAATGGAAAGAGGAAAGAGCCCAGGATATCACAGTAAGTCAAGAAAAGGTAGATCCAAGTCTAGATCGGGGATAGTGTGCTGGAAATGTGGGAAGAAAGGACACCTAAAGAAAGATTTCAAGTATCAGAAGGGAAAAGAAGGAGATGTGCAGTAAGAAACTAATCATGAAACGAATGTAACAGGTGATGTGTTGCAAGATTCTTTGATTCTTTCATTAGAAAATATTATTGATTCCTGGGTGGTATATTCAGGGGCCTCATTCCATGCCACACTTGATAAGAAATATTTTCATGATTATGTTCAAGGATATTTTGGAAAGGTTCGATTGGGTGATGATAAACCCTGTAAAATCGTTGGAAATGGTACAATTTTCATAAAACAGCAGAATGGAATTCAATGGCTATTGAAGGAGGTAAGGCATGTTCTAGATTTGAAGAAAAATCTGATTTCAATAGGGCAGTTGGGAGGTGAAGGTTGCGTAACTACTTTCACAGATAAAACTTGGAAGGTCACTAAAGGATCCCTGGTAATAGCGAAAGGAGGAAAGGCTGGTACATTATATTTATGCAATTGTATTTCTAATTCTATTAATGCTTTAACCTCTACAGGAGAATATATGGCATTGTGGCATCATAGGCTCGAGCACATGAGTGAGAAGGGGATGCAGATTCTTCACTCAAGAAATTTGTTGCCAGGTTTGAAGCATGTTGATTTAAAATTATGTGAGAATTGTGTTTATGGAAAACAGAAGAGAGTCAGATTCCTTAGAGTTGGGAAAGAAAAGAAGAGCGAAAAATTAGAGCTTGTGCATACAGATGTATGGGGACTTGCTCAGGTGTCATCTCTTGGTGGCTCTCGTTATTATGTTACTTTTATTGATGATGAAACCAGAAAAACATGGATTTATTGTATTCGAAATAAATCTAATGTATTTGATATTTTCAAGAAATGGAAAGCTTTGGTTGAAAATGAGAGAGGAAAAAGGTTGAAGTGTCTCAGATCAGATAGTGGAGGTGAATATTGCAGCAAAGAGTTTGATAGGTATTGTTCAGAGAATGGAATTCGTAGAGAGAAGCCAGTTCCAGGAACACCACAAGAAAATGGCGTGTACAGGTAAAAAGGTGAACTACTCTTTTTTAAATACTTTTGGTTGTGAAGCCTTTTTCCACATTAATAAAGAAAATAAAACAAATCTTGAGGCAAAATCAAAGAAATGTACCTTTATTGGAGATGGTGTTAATGATTTTGGTTATCACTTTTATGATTATGAAAAACAGAAAATCATTAGGATCAGAGATGTCATATTCAATGAAAAGCTTTTGTATAAGGATCAGCAACAACAAAAGAAACAGGAAAAAGAAAACAGAGAATACACAATGCTTGACGAGATCACAGGAAAAGTGATGGTGCCTGAAAATCATAATGATCAATACCCAGAAAACCAACCACCACAAGAACAAGTACTTCAAACACTTGAAAGCGGTGTTAGAATATCTACCAAGATAAGTAGACCCCCTGAATGATACTATCCTTCATTATATTATGTATTGTTGACTGATTCTGGTGAACCAGAATGTTATTAAGAAGTAGTGTAGGTAGAAACCAGGAAGAAGTGGGAGCAAGCCATGAAAGAAGATATGACTCCTTAGCACATAACCAGACTTGGGACTTAGTCAGGTTGCCTATAGGTAAAACATCATTGTAGAATAAATGGGTTTACAAGTTGAAGGAAGAAGATGGAGGTAGAAAAAGGTATAAAGCTAGACTTGTGGTGAAAGGGCTTGCACAGAAAAAGGGTATAGACTTTGATGAGATATTTTCTCCTATTGTGTAAATGACTTCAATCAGAACTATTCTAAGTCTAGTAGCAGCTGAAGATTTTCATCTTGAGCAGTTAGATGTAATGGGGATTTGGAGGAAGATATATATATATGCAACAGCCACAAGGATATGAGGTAAAAGGGAAGGATAAACTAGTGTGCAGGTTGAAGAAGAGATTGTATGGCTTAAAATAGGCTCCAAGGCAGTGGTATCTAAAATTTGACAGGTTTATGTCTAAACAAGGTTATACTAGGTGTCACTCTGATCATTGTGTTTATCTGAAAAAGAAAAATGATGGCAGCTATATTATATTGTTATTGTCTGTAGATGACATGCTAGTTGCAGGATCTAACATGTAGGAAATAAATGTGCTCAAAAGGAAATTGGCAAATTCATTTGCAATGAAGGATTTGGGTGCTGCAAAACAAATCCTTGGTATGAGAATAACTAGATACAGGAAGAATCACAAATTAACATTGTCTCAATGTGAGAATATAGAAAAGGTGTTGAAAAGGTTTAATATGTAGAATGCAAAACTAGTTAATATACCTTTGGCTAGCCATTTCAAATTAAGTCAAGATGCGTGTCCCAAGATTCAGGAAGAAATGCTCATATGTCTAAAGTTCCATGTGCATCAGCAATTGGAAGCTTAATGTATGCAATGGTTTGCACAAGGCCTGATATTTCACATGCAGTGGGAGTTGTAAGCAGGTACATGAACAATCCAAGAAAAGAACATTGGATCGCAGTGAAGTGGATTCTCAGGTATTTGAGAGGTACCACAAATCAAGCATTATGCTTTGGTGGTTCAAACATTTCTCTACAGGGATATGTTGATGTAGATATGGCAAGTGAAAGAGATAATAGGAGGAGCACTACAGGTTATGTATTTACTGTAGGCGGAACAACTGTCAGTTGGGTTTCAAAAATCCAAAGTGTTGTTGCACTTTCAACAACAGGAGCAAAGTATGTTGCTGCTATAGAGGCTAGTAAAAAAATGACTTGGTTACAAAGGTTTCTGGATGAATTGGGTAAAAAGCTGGAGTTGGGTAGGTTATACAGTGACAGCCAGAGTGCCATACATCTTGCAAAGAACTATGCATTTCATTCCAAGACTAAACATATACAACTCAAGTACCATTTCATATGGTCAGCATTGGAAGATGGACAACTAAAGCTGGAAAAGATACACACTAGCCATAATCTTGTAGATATGTTAACAAAAGTTGTAACTAGGGAGAAACTGAGAATCTGGTCAATTCCAATTGGTCTTCAAGTATGATGAAGAAGATGAAAAAAAACCAGGTCCAAAGTGGAGTCATTGTCTAGCAAATGAAGCAACGGTGGAGTTGCTATAATTAGTCTCCAAGTGGGAGATTGTTGGGTGTGGAGCTTGATTATCTTCTCTATTCAAAGGTCTCAACAGGATGTATACTTGAGGAAGATTGTACACCCCTCCATGCGGGGGTTGGGGGGTCTAGGGGTCAGCGGTCCCCCGGCGGGGGTTCGTGGGCAACACCCTCGAAGCTAAGAATAGATGTAAAATTGCCTCGTAAAAGTATACTAATTTTAGTCAATCAGGGCCGTTCATTAGGCAGAGATCTGACAATATAAGTTATGTTTAATTTAGGGTTTTTTCCCTAGTAGGCAACCCCTCACTATATATGAGGGAATTGTATTGTGTCTATGTATATATGTATTAGGAGTGAGAAAAATAGAGGAGATTGACAGTGAAGAGGGAGTTACAACATATCTATTGTAGGTTGTATCTATTCAGTTTGATGGATAATATAATAAAAGAAGGACTAGCTGTTTCTCTGTGGATGTAGCCCAAACTGGGTGAACCATGTATATTTGTTCTCTCTTGTTTTATGCATTTTCTATGTTTATTTTTCTGCAATATTTTATGTGTTCCATTGCTCTGTAATATATAATTTTCTAAAAGTTGGCTTATATGGGCCTAACCCAGGTTCAGAAGAGTTATATATCCAAACAAATCTCATAGCTACTGGTCCTTTTGGCAATAGCCAGTGGGGCGCAGAGTGAGGTCTCACCCAAGGTAGCAGGGGAGGGTGCTGGAACCAGGTTTCTGCACCCTTGGGATGCCTAGATGTTGACTGGATGTTTCGCGCACTGTCCTGTGGCCGCACACTATTCTATTTCCGTGCAGATCTCGATACTAATTACTTAAGGAGTTATTATAGGTCAGATCTACTTGTGTTGGTCTTTAAGTAAACATTTAATCAAGATAACCAGGGCACACATTTAACAGAGATACAGATTTTCATCAACCCAGATCATAAGCATATGCATAAAGATTCAATAGAAGTATCAATCATAAATTAATTAGATCTATAATAGCTTGGTTCAACACAATGTTTCAAAATCAACTTATCTTTACTTCCACTTTATCATCGATACATCCCGATCTACCTTGCGCACTCAGCTGCAAGGTCCACGCACACAGCTACAGACTCTAGCAGGCCTGTGCAAACATAGCTATATAGCCTCTACCCACTACCCAATACCCTCAGCTCAGACTTACAGACGCTCCAAAACTTCTTAGCTCATAAACCCATTATCACTTAGATCATTCACGCTCCAAAAACTAACTACTCCAACCATAGAGCCTCGCTCTATTTATACATTTCCATGGTCCACTGATCATGGGTAGGCTAACTCAATTTACATTCCTTTACATTATCTTTGGGTGGACAACCATTTGACTTGACTTATTACAATTTGCACTCCATGCATCTTGCAGAGTCTTTACCCTATCTCTACCCAAAATTTC
This sequence comes from Pinus taeda, assembly GCA_000404065.3. Taxonomy (NCBI): domain Eukaryota; kingdom Viridiplantae; phylum Streptophyta; class Pinopsida; order Pinales; family Pinaceae; genus Pinus; species Pinus taeda. The sequence goes on from APFE030765555.1 coordinate 54,431, forward strand.
GGGTTTTGTGCCCTATGACCGTTACACGGGCTTCTGCTACCCAACACATCTACTGCCATGTCGATGCTAGAGGTGCTCTAGTCATGCCTATATCAAAAGAAACCTCTACTAACTACTTTGAGCACAATAGATCCTTTAGATGATCATTTGATTGTATTTCCTATTGATACATCAGAACATCCTCCATTACTTCCATCTGTTTCTTTCTAGATACCAGTCAGAGTCCGTAATGAAATAATCTCCTGATGCATTATTGATGAAGGTGCATCCAACTGTGTGATGTCCACTATTGTTTGGAAGCAACTCAAGTTACTTGAACTATCCCCATCCACCATCACTTTGTGTGCTTGGGATGGTCACTCCTCCTAGCCTCCCGACATGTATCACAATTGTCCAGTGGCTCTTGTGGGAAAGATTGCTCATGTAGAAATCAAGGTTATTGATTCCCCCCTAGATTACAACATTCTCTTGGGTCCTAGTTACACCTATGCCATGTCAGTCATCGCGTATGTGGTTTTCCACAATATGTGTTTCCCCCATGAAGGGAAGATCGTCACTCTCGATCTGTTGACATACTACGAATCGTCATCCTTGACCCCTAAGTCCATTATCTCATCGATGTTCGACAAGATGTCTTCTACCCCTCTTACCGGTGTTCCACATGGAGTCTACAAATATTCTACATTATTAGATACTTTCCCCTGTCCTCCCCCTCCTATCTCTGAGCCTAGCTCTTTGAGTGTTTGCACGTTACAAGTGTCACAGGTTGCTCAAAAGTAGTTTGGTACATCTGATCAACAACCAGCTCCTCAACACCCTGCTGTTACCATCTTAGTCGATCCATCTAGATCCACCACCCGAGGACTCCTCCTTTTGTGGGTGCCTCCTCTTTGTTCCCACCAGGAACTATTCCTCTAGGTCTCAAACATCTAGGATTTGTTACACTGGGACATTACCCCGCAGGACAAATACCTTTCTTGTTTCCTCCTCCTGGAATATTTTTTATCCTTGTCATGGCTTCATTGATTCTACCTAATATGAATTTGGGGACCACAGTGTGGTACATTGATCCCCTAGCGAACACTCCGCTTGGTCAGCTCATACCATATCATGATTTGACCTCGGTTCAACCAGTCCCTACAACCCCTATCACTGCTCCAGTTCCACCACAACCTCAACAATAAGCCACTCCTATTGCAAAAACATCCAGACAGGGGGAAAAGGCCAAGAAAAAGGAACTTAAGGATAAGGCTTCCCAAACACCTTCTACTCTATTGGGACAAGGTCCCCTGAGGTCAATTTTGGGGGGAAATGCCCAATTTTTGGGGTTGAAAGCCCAAGTTTTTGTGATGTAAAATGTAAAGTCTCCACAAGCTATGATTGCGGAGTGCATAGATGTAAAGTGTCATAAAGGGTCTTTACCCTTCTTTTATGTAAGTTGTGTCAGCTTGTATAGACCTACCAATGGTCTGCAGACCATGGGATTGTATAAAAAGGAGAGTCTTAGAGAATCTATGACAGTTGATAGAAGTTTAAAGATGAATGTAATGGGTTAATAGGAGCTAAGAGTGAAGATTATTAGAGTAGAAGAGAGGTTCTATAGCTATGTGAGAAAAAGCCTAGAGTAGAGTCCGTAGCTGAGTGTGCGGACTCCTGCACTTGAGTGCAGAGGGTAGTTCTAAGTCTGTAAGCAAATATGAAGTATCAATAAAGAGAATGTTATGGAAATATCTATGTTTTATCCATTTACTTCTGTTATGAATGAATGCATTTATGTTATGATAAATATTGGGTTTATGATTTAATATTGTATTGATGTGCGATTCTGCATGGTTTATATTGTTATATGTAGGCAAGTAATAATACCTATTTACATGAAGAATATATTAATGCATGCTAAATTTATCAGACACTTAAGCCAATCTGGGTAAATGCAAAACTAAGGGTAATTACAGAGGTGCGTAAATGGTTGATTCACTTGTTTAGGGTCCATGAAAGACAATAATAAACCTTCGTGAAGGCCTGGAGGCTGGTAAGAGGAAGTTATATCGACAAGCCTCAAGGGCTTGTTGGTATGCGTGAAGGAAGATAAAGGATACAAAATGACATCATATCCATCTCTGGGTGTGGAAACTTGGTTCCATCATTCCTCCCATACTACTTCAGGTGGGACTTCAGTTTGCGCTCTGCAGATTGATGTCGAAAGGGCTAGTAGTGTAGGTATTTTTTTGGAAAAATTAAATTTGAACCTGGGTGAGGACCCACTAAGCCAACAAGTGGTTCTGTTGCTGGAACCAGGATATGCACAAAGAGACGTGTGATGTTGCATCACTGGAATCCAACAAAGAAAGAAGTTGAAGATTGCTTGGATAGGAAGATCCAAAAATTTGTGGCACAAGAGAAAAAGAACCCGTGATTGAAGAACGAACAGTGGTTGGACAGGTATCTGTACACAAAGATACATAAAATTTTCTTTTGTTCATTCCCCATCGAATTATACGAATGGATTGCTAAATTGGCAGAAAACCAAGGAAGGTGGAGGCTTGACAGTTCGATAGTGTGGACTCGGGAGTTAGTGCGGAGGTTGGAAGTCTCTGAAGATAAGATCACATGCATTGTTGATCACTGGCTTGATCATATCATAGGAGGATTTGTGATAGAGTTTGCGAGCAATACCTTGGTTAGCTATAGAGAAGCAGAGCGATGCTTCTTCAAAGGAACACGATATAAGTATTTGAGATATTTGAATACTTGGGTTAGAATGCTCTTGTGCGAAAAGAGGGTTATGCAATTACCTTGATGTTTGGAGCTTCACGAAGTGGAAAGGTGTTGGCTTATTGGGGCCTGACCTAGGTTCAAAAGTGATTTAGCCAAACAAATCCTGAAACTACCGGCCCTTTAGGCAATAGTCCATGGTGCACAGACTGAGATCTCAACTGAGGTAGTATGGGAGGGTGTTGGAACCAGGTTTCCGCACCCTAGGGATGTCTTGATGAAGTTTGGGAAGTTCATGAATCGATCCCATCCGCTTGCGCTGCTCCATGCAGTCATCTATCCTTCGCAACTCGTGTGACTGCTTCCGCATAGCTTTATAATGAGCGCAAAGAGGAGTTGTCTAGATCCCTATTCATGACTGTGAATTTATTATAGATCTGTTGTGGCCAACAACAACCCCCCCTTTTTTCATTTAAGTGTTTGTCCAAAATACTAAATGAATGGGGACCCTTAGTTTAATTTTGAGAAAAATTAAGTTTTCCTTTCTTCAAAATAAGATTACCATTGTAAGCTTAAAGAGGTCTTTCGAATATTTTTTTAACCTAAGTCTACGATAAGGTAAAGGTCTTTAAAAAATTGCATTACAAAAAGATAAGAAATGCCCTCATTCCCTCATAAATATTGGTATGCGCAAGGCCCCCATGTTAAGCCCAACGTCGCATCGCAGTAAAGTAATGTTCATAAGGAAAAACCTCAAAATCTGCCGATCTGCGATAACACCGATCGCAAGATCGCATGTCGCAGAAATAAACTGGAAATACTTGACAAACATCAAACTTTTGCGACCCGTGATGTTGCGACCTGCGATGTTGCGATCGCCACGATGGCGCAATCTGCGATCTGGCGATTTGCGATTAGCGCGACTTGCGATGGCACGATCTTCAATGTAATGTAAGCAAATTATGAATCATTTAATCACGAATCCTTCGGGCACGCCATTCAAAGAAAAGCCACTTACCATAATCTGACCCCAGATCATGCGCTTTTAATGATAGTAAATGGATTAGTTGTCAGCTATTAAATGAAATGAAGACGCGTGCTTTTGTAAAGAATTATTTCACGTAAAGTGGCATATTTGGTATATTTGTTGCATTTAAAACTCTCCCATCACCTTTCTCAATCAGTCATTTCCACCTCGCTCGTAATCTGCAGGAACTAAGAGTCAAGAAGATTCAAAGCCGAACACAGGAGCAAATGGGAAAGAAACATAAAGCCCAAGGCTCCGAGACGAAGGAAAAGACGAAGGAGATGGCGCCCTTGTATAAAGACACTGCATGCAACAGGGACGCAGGAAGTTCGACCTGGGAAGGCATGTATAGGCTGCTGGAGGAAGAAAATCCTAAAGTAATGAAGGTTGATAGCGCCGCAAGATCACAAAACTCTTCCGAGGCATCCTTAGAAGAGTTGGCATGTTCATTTCTTCACCGAATAGCAGCTAGACCCAAAATTTTGCCGTATACAGATATGATCAGATGGATACTTGACAATGCAGAATTACAAGGCAGACAATTCAAAGTTAAGGGACATGGGCTCATAGGATCATTCGCCGCGCAAGACTTAAAGCTTATGTATCATCTTCCTGAGCCTCAGACGATCTACAACGCGCAATTTGTCAAGAAATTTACAGCAGAGAACCCAAATCTGGCAGAAACCACTAAAGAATGGCAGAAGAGAGGAGCTGCTAAAAAAGGACAAAAACGGTATGTACAGCACTGGTTCCCTCACATCTCCGTATTGTTTTACTACGGCCATGCTCTGCAGGCTGTTTTGGATGCCAGACATAAATAATTTTTCGTCTGAATGGCTACCACTCATAGACGCCGCCACGAACGCTAATATCGTGGATTGGGCCAAAATATTTTTTGATAACCTATACACTGTTGTTATGAATTACCGGTCTAAGAGATCCTTGTCTCAAAGGGTCTATCCTCCTTTTTATCTATCTGCTTATATTATGGATTCTATTTTCCATGTATGTAAATTCCAAACTATGGGTTGGAAATGGACTACCCAGGACCCGTCACCTATTCATGTTTATCACAAAGTATTATGGGATTCCCAGTTTTCCCCTCACTTCTATCAGATTTGCCACGGGCTCAGCTTACCCCTATATATGATGATGTATGGTGAAGAACCCCCGAGGTGCTCACCCGAAGTGCAAATAGACATCATCCCCATCACAAGATGGTTCAGGGAAGAATGGTTCACTTATATTAGAGTGTTTGGGAGCACCATGCCTCCACATGTCCTACCTCTATATGTCCCCAACAAACTTTTGGCTCGGGAAATTGCCTATCAGACTTGCTCAGAACGTGGCCTGACCAAAGAGCTTAAAGACAAGAAGAAGGCCATATGGCCTCAATTTCCTGTAGCTTGTGGGGCCTTCTCATTGTTCGATGTAGGACTCACCTTTGTCGAAGTAGAGAATGTGACGTCTCTATAGTTATTTAAATTCCCCGCTCGGCCTTTTGACCTAAATAATTTTTCCCATGATTTCACTATAAGTGTCAGAATAAAAGTGTTCGTTGGAAAGAAAGATTTATTTGATGATTTGTTTCAAAGTAAAAGTTCACTCCAGGAAGTTTTGCGAGAAGCTCGGTCGAGGTTATCCCCAGATGACCTCCAAATATTTTTGTTATACAAAGAAAGAAGGCTAGCCAGTGTTCCTCTAGAAAAGCTGCGACTGCTCACCAGAGAGCCTACTCCCAGTGTCAGCCTCAACAGAAACTCCAGTACTTCCAAATCCAAATCTGACACTGCCCAAGGAATGCCTGAACGTTCTAAAAAGTCTGCAAGCGACCAAGGAAAAAGCGAAGAAACAACTAAAGATACAGCTCAGTCAAGTGCAATGTCACAACTGCAAGTTATCGCCTCCCCACCAAGAGATGTCCCTCCTCCCGTCATTAAATCACCACTCGTCACAACAGAGCTCGAAAAGGAATTGGAAAACTTCAATGAGCTAATTAGGCTTGAAGGGCAAGTCCCAGGAACACCTGTGAGCAATGCACAGGTAACATAGGAAATGGTTTTGACCATGGTTAGTAGTGTCTCAGAAACGGAGCAAAGTCATATCGCTCCGCCTTCTGAACTTCTACTTAGTGTAGAGGAAATTCCCCCACTGGATGTATTCTATAGTCCCCAACATAAAGCATAGATGAGGAGGCAAAGAAAGAAGAGAAAGCTGGAGAATACGCTGTCACAGAATGCTGAACATTTAGACATTTTATGGAAAGACCCTAACAACAACCTGACAAAAAATCTCACGAAATTGTCTCAGATCGCAGGAGCATACGCTTCTGCAACTATCGACAAGGCGTCGGAAGTTCGGCAACTGTTGAGGGAACAAGAAAACCAAATACAGCTACTACAACAATATCTACAATAAGCCAATGCTAGTATTGAAGCGTCCAAACAACTCGAGAAACTACAAGAAGACTTTCAGCGAATACAGATAAGCTATCAAAGAAGCCTAGATGAAAAAGGAAAGCAGTTGCAAGCTTTACAAGAAATACACAAGGATGAGCCCAAGCTTGCCAAATTTGTTTCAGAGTCTACTAGCTTAAATGAACAACTTCTGCAGCAACAGGAAGAGTTGGGATGTAAAATATCGCAGTGGATTCACTATTGCGAGCTGAGCGATAAACTCACCAATCAAGTGATGGACTTGCGAAGTGACTACGACTAGATTGATAGACGAGTGAGAGAGTATTTAGCTTGGTAGGAAGGAGAGGAAGGGAAGAGAGTAAATGCACCCAGAATAAACGATAGCCATTAAGAATTGCTCTTTAACAAATGGGACGATCAAATCAGGCAGGCAGAACAGGCGGCGGAGACAGCGACGACACAGGCGAGCGTTCTTATCGATTGTGTAAATGAGAATTTACATAGAGCCAACTTAATCACATAAACCACCCCGGAGTACCTACCAAACAAGTCACGAATGGAGGCAGAATGGAAGCAGAAGGCGCAGGAAAAGGGAAAAGCGATCCAGGCATTGAACAGGTTGAATCGGGAGTGTTACTGGGCATACTTAGTCAAGCCACACAGTCAATGGATGACTGTGAAATGCATCATAAACTCAACCGAGAATGTAGTGCCAACTCTCATAGATTCTGTTTTCGCAGCCCAGCTCAACACAGAAGTCGGCCAACCGATTCTTCTCAAATCCATGATGAACACTTGCAGTTTTAAGGACCAAATTCAGAAGTAGCTTATTTTTAGTATTTCGTTGTTTCTTTTTATTTAGATTAGAAAAAGGATAGTCATTTGAGAACCGTATCCTAAAATTTTGTAAAAACACTATTATTAGAATCAGGAAGTAGTATTTTAACCCTTCTCATGCATTTAGAGAAGGGTCCAGAGATTTGTCAAAAACTTATCCTCAGAACATGCACTTCTGCACCCTCAGAGGAGGTTTTGATGAATGGATGGATCGAGATTTTTTTTTACTTGCATTTTGATATCTGCTACTGATGTTGCACTTTTGTACTCTTGGTAGATTTTAGAACAAGTAGAGATAGATCGTTTTTGCTTGAAGCTTATGGGTAGAACTAGTCATAAATGGTACTTTTATCTCTTGGCAATTCCTGCTCATGTTCTTTAAATGATTTACAGTTTCAGTTGTTTATATGTTACTGCATGAATGTATGGGTTATCATTTGGCACTTTTGTACGGTGGAGTCATATTATTTATGTTTGACATATGAATGGCTTATTATGCGATATGATGTTCACAACTGTTTTGCCTAACTTCTTATGCAAAATGACTTATCTTTAATGATTTCTATTCTTATAATAGTTGAATGATCTTTATTACCAGTTATTGTTCGAAATATTTTTAGATCACATAATGGAAGATATACAATCCCAGGTTAGGATAGATTTGATGTGTTGTTTCTCACTAGATTACAATAGCATAGAGTAAAGTTAAAGAATCTGAATTAGATTAGCTTTAAAATACTCTTAGATCAGCATAGTTCAACTCTACACACGCACACACACCCAAGATCGGGAAACTAGTCCCGTTATCCCCAGTCAGACCCGCCATACCAAACGGATAAGGATCTGCTACCAGTCCGGAACCGGGTGGGTATCCCCCTTGTTGTAGACCCGATTTTCGGGGCTTCAACATATTTGGTGCTAGAAGGAGGGCCTGAACATAGTGTCTGTTGGAATGATTTTCAATCGTAACATTTAAATCTGGATGGCTGCTCACAAACTTCCCATTTGGAGTTGCATCCATGTTCCTACCTCTTCCAACACTCCACCTGAAGTGGTAAGACTCTTGTCTCAGGTAAAATTCAATGGTAAGAATAACTCTTCTACTTTTAATCATGCTCTTCAATTTATTCAAAGAATTTCAAGTTACGATATTCCAAGAATTGATGAAGGCGTTTTATGCAGAATTTTTACTCTTACATTCACGGCGGAAGCTAGAAAATGGTGCAGAAACCTCCCATTTGCATCAATTCATAGCTGGGACCAATTCGTCAAGATTTTCATTCTTGAATTTGATTTTTATGACTATGACTAGGTATGCGATGAAATTGATTATCTCCGGAAAAAAGATGAATCTATTAGGGATTTTAATATGCGATTTCATCTTGATTGTCTAAAGTATGATCTTGAAAGTGAACTCATGGATGAAGAATCTTTAGATTATGCTGAACATTCCCTGCCTCCTATATCTAATCAAGCAGAAATTAGTTCGAGTTTTGTCTCATTTCTTTCTAATATGAACGAGAATTCCAATTTGAATATACAAATCGCTCATAATGAAGAAAGCCCCCAAAGCCTAGGAGTTATCCATACTCTAATACAAGAAGACAAAAGTGAGGACGTTGGAGGGAAGCCTGCCTTGGAACCGGGAGATGACTTTGATACAAGGTCAGATAATATCGTTGCAAATCAACAAATGCAGACGCCAAGGTTAGAACAGCAAACTATTTTTCTTTTAGGAAGTATCAGTACACAAAGGTATGATCTAAAACCTGATGTCTATGTTGAATCTGATGAACGAAGATTTTTTCATGATGATAGTTTTAAATGCGTTGCTTCAGAATCACACTTCTCTCTGTATCCTGATATTTTTAATGATGATAACTTTTCCCCTCTCAACATTAAAGATATTTCAAAAAACACAGAGGACAATTTAAACAAGTCATCATTAGATTTTCAAAATAAAGAGATAGCTATAGAACATCCTTTGATTGTTTCCAAGCAAGGAACACTTGAATCTCCTTGTCTGGAAATATATGACCAAAAGGAAGTATCTAGGGAAACTTATCAAATTAGTTATGATGGTTACTTTGCCAACGATGATGTTATTGATTTATCTCAAGTAACTCATCAAATCTCAAAAAATGAGAGATATTCTAATTCGGAAAACATATCATTCAATCCTCATTGCAAAGCCAAAGATCATTCGCCTGATTTTACTGACCAAGACAATGTCCCGATCTATGATTCATATCATGAAGAAACCCTCACGCCTGTTCACAATCATAATTTGTCTTCTGATTCACAAGACCTGGCCAGTTCTTGTGAACAACAAAATATCAAAAGCCAATCCCAGTTGTGCTGTAGCTTTATTTGTACAGATAATCATTTCTTTTCTCACTTGCACTCATTTTGTACAAAATCGGATTATGTTTTAAATTTTCAGTCTTTTGATAGATTATTCTGGTATGTGAAGCACCTTATCAAAGAACATCCAAAAGACGAGCTACCATTTTGGAAAGCTAAACTGTGTTAAGGAAGTACAGAACTTCCTCTATTACAAGATCATCAAGCTATAACGAGACTTCATCCTTATTTTTATGTTCCAATAGATATCCAGTTGGAAATAAGTTTTTGTGAGAAAGAAATTTCGGACAAGATTCCAACTGAAGTTATACATTCTTATTCCGCATCCAACGTTAACGGTCCAAGAAGAGTTCCGTTCTTAACACTAACGTTGGAAAGTTACATACGTGTAGGAAAAAAAATGAGAAGGTGGCTCCATTGGAAATATCATTTCACCTAGTCAAATTTTTGTATATAGTTAGAGTAGGAGTAGGAGTAGTTTAGTTAGGTAGTTAGGTTTACTTTTGAATAGTTGATAGTCAAAATAA